>CAJPEX010001681.1:0-51866 GCA_905338405.1 Notodromas monacha
ACTTGGAGGGACGAGCGAAAAATATTAGAGTTGGGGAGACACGCTTTTTTTGTTGAAGAAAAAAGAAGAATAATTACAGGATATTGTAATAGGTGATATTCTGGGCCTTAAATTGCTTTTCCATTGAATTCAATGGATTTCGAAGTTGAAGGCAAGGGTTTACTTGCTCAATTCCTCTTTCCACTTCCTTTCAACTTGCATCAAGTTTCATGTTTTTCCCATTTTTATTTCCTGTGTCTATAAAATGATGGCCTCGAGAAAATTCGAGTTGCGGAGGTTTGAGAGGGAAAGTCTTAGAGTTATGGAGGTTTTTAATGCCTTGTATCTAAGGGAATTCTGACAGGCACTTGAAAAAAATGTTGACATAGAAAGGGAGGTATTCGACTTGTGGAGGAAGCTCAGTTCTCCAAGTTAACGCAAAACAAGAGACTTCAAACATGACCTCAACTAGGGTCTCGAAAAAGACATGAAGTTAAATGTCATGATGGAACCTTTTTAAGTTACTGTTTAAATAACTACACAGCGGACAGGGTTTCACTCTCATCGCCTCATCGGGCATTTCTTTTTGTTTTTCATTGATGATGGTAAACGGTCTTTTTCTCCACCATCTTCAATGCACCTTTTCATTTCACAATTTAAGGAAAGAAGCGAACCAGATTGAGGGTGAAACTGAGGGTGAAACTGAGCTCTGTTTAAAAGTTACTCGTGCGAATCTAGCAATGCTATAATTTATCGAGATATTCCATATGAACAGGCCTTTGTGTTATGTACGTTACATGGTTCTCTCGGTCAACTTTGATGGAACTTTTCATTTTTTCAAATCAATTAGAGATTTGGAATGTTGGGACAAATCTCTCACTGAAAGTCTCGCTCAATGTTCCACATTTCAAGGACATCTTCGCCTTTAGAATGATGATCTCGATGACCGAAGATCGGAACGTTTTCCTTCGTTGAAATTAGCTTTCATGAGTTCACAATGAGTTGAAAAAATGTTCAACGTGTTTGATACCGAGTAATTCATAATTTTTCAGACCACCCGCGAATTTGGGGTCCACTAGAAACGTCCAGTTTTCTCACATTTCCAACAGGAGTGGGCGAAAGTCGAAGAAGAATTGCCTTGATTGATATTACAGTACAGTACAGTATTTGCGTGATGGATATCTTCATATGACGAAGTTTGCGAGGCAGGCGAAACTTCTGAACTCTCTCACATATTTCTGCAGGTTATTGTTTAATTTTTAGAGGAAGATTGTCCCTTGGTAAACTTGAAATTGTAAATTGGTCTCCGAAATGCGGACGTAATTTTTCCTTGGTTTCTGTCCCTATGTCGGAATGTCCGTATGTCGGATCACGTTTTCTCTTGAGACGTCCAGAAGAACATATTTTAATTTGTTCTGTTTATCAGAAAGAAGAAAAAGTCCGCCAACAATAATGAAGTATATTTCTCAGCGTCAAGATATAGAAAATAATAGTGCAGAAGGAAACCACACATAGGTTATCTTCTGGCGTGAACAAGCGTGTCGGTGAAACTTACTGTTTTCTAACTTTCCGCACACCCAACCTGCCGCAAGCAGTTGAACTTGCTGATGTCAGAACTTGCCGCAGTGTTAACTTGCCGCTGTGATAAGTTGCTGCAGGTGGAAGTTGCTGCTGCAACTAGTCACCACTATAATGACTTGCTGCATTAATTGCAGCCACTTGCCATTGCATTGACTAAAATTTCCGGAAAAAAATGAATTCCCACATTATTCCACTTCACTAGGCATTCTGCTGTGTAAATTTTTTTTTAGAATATGTAGAGGGGGTTTCAATGAATTCATTCATCCTCAACTAGTACTATTGGTGGCTAAATGATGTGCATTTTATTTTTGATGGCAAGGTTTTTTCATCTTATTCTATTGTACATTTTTTTCAATTGCAAACATGTTCTGCTGTGAATCAAGTTTAAAGAGGTTCTAGAACTGTCTGAATTAATAATCAAGTACAGCAAGTTGAAAGAGTGGCAACTTGTAACTACTGGAAGTTGTGACTGCAGTGAGAAATGATTGTGGCAACTTGTTGCAGTTGCAGCAGCAGCAAGTTAGGGTGCGGCAAGTTCAACTGCGGCGAATTTTACCCGCACCGTGAAAAAGAGCCCAAAAGCAAAGAAAATGCCTTCCTACGCTGTGTTCAGATGATGGAAGAACTCCGGAAACAGAAGCGCAACATTAACCTGTTTTAGCATATGAATTATAGTGAATTTATGATAACATTTCTGTATGAATGTAAAGCGCTCAATTTGTTGAAAAAATGTCAAAATGAAAAAAAATTGCATATGTCAATAAATTTTGGGGAAGTATCCGTTTCTTGAAACTTTGCCAAGATTTCGGGCAGATTTTTCGAGATATCAAGTGACCTCCAGTCCAATCGTCCGCATGTCGGGTTCCCGCTGTGCAATGTAAATGTAGTAAGGAATGTAGGTGTATTGAAATCATCGCGATTTTTTTTCTTCTTTTTCTACAGAACGTTCTGGTGAAGATCGAAGACGGGTCCCAGTTGACAGCTGTTGTCGGTGACTTCGGATTGTCCACGAAAATCCCGGACGCGAGAACCAAGCTTGCCACCGTGGGCTCCCCGTACTGGATGGCCCCCGAATGTTTGCACGGGGAATGGTATTGCGAATTGGCGGATGTCTTCTCGTATGGGATCATATTGTGCGAAATCATTGCGCGGATCGAGGCTGATCCGGACATTCTTCCCCGCACGGAGAATTTTGGCCTGGACTACGTTGCCTTTGCAGAAATGTGTCCGTTGTGTCCGCCCCCGTTCTTCGAACTCGCTGTGAAGTGCTGCAACGTGAGTTCTTTGCTTTCCCGATTCCATCGAGAAATATAGTTGTACTGTACCTCATAGGATAATTCAGTGAAATACAATACTGTACTTGGTAATTGGTTCAAGCATTGTGTTATATTCGTATGAATCGTTCTTAATACGAATCGCATTTAAAGTACTTTAGTACAGTATGTGCAAAGAAGGAATTTTCTCATTCGTCTAAAGAACAATTCTTTTCTTTTTATGGTAAAAGAAGCATGCTTCTCCGAATTAACGTGATTTTTTTTAAGTAAAATGTCTTGCAAGAGTTACGCTCCATAAGCATGTCATAATACTCCACCCTGCATTATAACATTGAAAGCTAGAGACGTAGGCCGATGTTTAATTTGGAAGTGTCTTCAACAATCGTAGGCTGAAGTATAGTTTGCATTGTGGTTTAAAGAAGGTGCTCCTTAAGAAATTATCGATGTCACATCGACTCATTGAACGACGTTCAAGCAACTTGCGTAAGAGTATTATGACTCGAATGAGTAAAGACATAGTATTGTAGGAGGCAATTTAATTTAGCTCATCTGAGAAAAAAATTTGGCAATCTTATCTTTTTCCGTTTGATTTTTGGTTTGGTAATAGTCGAACTTCGAAGGACCAGAAAAAAAAATCGAGTTGGGGAGGCTTTGAGTTGGGGAAACAAGCATTAAGGGGAAAGAAAGGAACATGGCAAGGGAATTGTAATTTGTGATATTCTGGGCCTCAAATTGCTTCTTAAATGAGTTGATGGGATGCTGAACTTGGAGGCAAGGGTTCATTTGCCCAATTAATCTTTCACTTCCTTTCAAAACACATTTTTAAATTTTTATTACTTTTCTCTTTTCTGTGTCGATAAAATAGTAGACAAAACGCCTCAAGAAAGTCGGAGTGAGGGTTTGAAGGGGGAAATCCTCCACGTTTCCAAGGGAATTCAGACAGGGACTGGAAAACAAATTGACATACTGAGGTATTCGACGTAGGGATGTTCGAGTTATACTTGATGCTAGTTTTTCACCACATTTTCTTCGTACGAAGAGGCTTAATTGCACTAAAAAAAATTCATTTTACAGAACGTTCTCAATGCGAGGTATTCGTACAGTATTATGAGGTGGGACGTAATATTGTAACTTTCGATCTCTGCATCACCGATTCTCAATTTGGAAGTGTCTTCAACAATCGTAGGCTAAAGTATAGTTTGTGTTGTGGTTTAAAGAAGGTGCTCCTTAAGAAATTATCGATGTCATATCGACTCATTGAACGACGTTCAAGCAACTTGCGTAAGAGTATTATGACTCGAATGAGTAAAGACATGGTATTTTAGTAGGCAATTTAATTTAGCTCATCTGAGAAAAAATTTGGCAATCTTATCTTTTTCCGTTTGATTTTTGGTTTGGTAGTAGTCGAACTTCGAAGGACCAGAAAAAAAATCGAGTTGGTGAGGTTTTGAGTTGGGGAAACAAGCATTTTCTCAAGGGGAAAGAAAGGAACATGGGCAAAGGAATTGTAATTAGTGTTATTCTGGGCCTCAAATTGCTTCTTAAATGAGTTGACGGGATGCTGAACTTGGAGGCAAGGGTTCATTTGCCCAATTAATCTTTCACTTCCTTTCAAAACACATTGTTAAATTTTTATTACTTTTTTCTTTTCTGTGTCGGTAAAATACTGCAGTAGACAAAACGCCTCGAGAAAGTCGGAGTTAACTCCCAAACTTCCCCCTTTAGGAGGTGCAAAGGTTCCCTTAAGTCTGTCCCTGACCTTTTGTTTAACTGTATGACTCCATAAGCTGCATCCCTACAAGCTCAATATGAACTACGATCAAAAAGTGGCGGTTGATATTAACTCAAAGCGGGTTGAAGTGAGTCTCTCATTAATGTATTCGTTACACTATAAATTACAGTATTTTTCAGGAAAAATCGTGTCTATTTTGGTCCATCCTGTGCGATGGAAAACTTCGTGTATTGTGAATCGTGTGCGAACATTGTTCAGTACTGTACTTTTTTTGGCTTGCGTTTGACTTTAAGGGAGTGGAAAATTAAAAATGCCTATTGAAATCGGCGGCGTTTCAAGTTCGTGTTACTCTTGATGTTCGAAGGCACAAGAGTGCCGTCACTTCACGTTTGAGCTTTCTGCGGGTGCTTTACGAATGTTATTGAGTCAGAATAGAATACGATATTTTATGATTCAAATAAATTATGACCCGCAGGTTGATTACCGATCGAGACCGCCGTTCGAAGACATCGCGAGATTGATCGAAGACGACATCCTGAAGCACTTGGAGGACGACATTTGCTCCGCCTCTGACCAAGAATCCGAAATTTTGGCGTCCATGGCCCCCGACGAACTCAAGTCGTTGATTATGTCGACGAACGCGGCCGGACCGCAGGCCCTCGTCAACGGTCGTTCATCGTTGGTCGCCTCTGCGGTCTCGTCGACTGTGGCCAACGCTGTGGTTCCTTCGTCTCCGCCGTGTGCATTGAACAGTGGTGGGTCGTCGCGAGGCGAACCCCGGACCGCAACGGAATCCTCCTCCTTTTCCAGCATCGAACCCAGGGAGGATCTGACGGGTTCCGAACCCGTCACCCCGACGAAGGCGGAACCGAAGGATCGCAAGTTGAAAGGCAGGAAACGCCGAGGCTTGACGTTGTTGTCGTCGGCGTCGGTGGGGCCGGGAGACCGACGTGCAATGACCTGGTGCGGCGCAGTAGACTCGCTCCGTAATAGCTTTGTTCTAGGTGTAATAGCAGGGTCCACTTAACCAATAAGTCCGAGTATTTATTGCATGGCATGGAATGAAAAAAAAAAATAGCACGCTCGAAAGTCGGTTTAAATTTCAAGCATGCGATCTACTCCGGGCCGTTCTTTTAAGGATTTATTCTGGGCATCTCTCGACTGGCCATAAACGGATCATGTTTTGATGAGGATTTAATGATACAGTAACCCATGATAGTCAGCCTCTAAAAAAGCCCAATTATCGTTAAAAGAAATGATGCATTGCCTGCACTGGACTTTCAAAAATATTTATAATTTCGTACTATACGCAGGTGCACTCTGCTTACGACGAAATTCGAGGGAACAGAAAATAATTTGCTGTACAGATAATTTCGTTAAAGAGAACCCCGTATGGCATGGGGAGGAACTCCTCATGCCTAGGGAACCAAAAACCTTTCTACGCAGAAAATCGTTGTAGGCAAGATCCTTGTAGAGAGAGTCCACTCGTATCAGTCTCGCGATTTACCGATGCCCCGAAAGTCTCATAAAGGATGAACAAAAATTAAGTAGACCAATTTCCAAAAGATTATGCCCCTGAAACGATTTGAGCACTTCGCTCGAAAGCACTTTCCTTCTTTCTTTTTGTCTTTTTTCAATTATTTGTTTGGTAATGTTAGGGCATGGATCTCGATTCATTTCAAGTTTGACCAAAAATTAGATCTAGCCGGTATCTTTCAGGTTTTTTTTCTTTTTCATTTTTTTCTTCCACTGCTGGGCGAATCAAGTTGAAATTATAATTTAGCTCGCGAAAATGTGTTCAATTTTGAAAAATATGGTGAACCATGCACGATTTAGCTTAAACTCAGTTTCTCTCCATTCGTAGTTCCCGTGAAGTATAACCATAGACATGCCCAAAGTTTACCCTGAAAATAAACTTATTCTTTGGAGAACGATCTGAAGAATCTTCCAGCTTCGAGGTAAACATGATACAGGTGGACTCTCTACAACTAAACTCAAGGGACCAGATAAGAAAAAATTTGTTGTAGAGAACCCCTATGGCAGTGGGAGAGAACCCTATGGGACCATAAAATTCGTTATACAGTACAGAGAAAATCTTTGTAGACTAGATCGTTGTAGAGAAAGTCAACCTGTATGATCTGCCAGTCGGAGGAAGGTGCTTTTTAGGAGGTATTCAGCAGAATGTACGACTTATGCGCATTTGTAAGGGCCCACTCTGGAAGTGCATAATAAATCTTACGTGTTACACCTCTTGCGATTCCAGGTCACGGAGCTTGAATCCATTTGCGACTTTGACGAAATACCGAGGCGGAGAGAAGGTGTTTGGTGGGTCAGCAGCAGCTTTGGGCATAGTGATGATGCCGAATTATGGTGCCCGTGGTCCATCCGACTCTGTGACGTCCAACACGCCCGACATGATCGAGTGTCCGATTCTGGAGCTCGAAGACGACGAGAAGATCTCCGCTCTGCTCAATTCGAAAGATGACGAAGAAGAAACCTGCTCGATTTCCTCCCGTTCCTTCTCGCTCTCGTCGCCCTGTCCTCCGACGTTTGTGCGTGCCGACGCCCAGCCGTCCTTCGAAACGTCCTCGCCTAAAGTAAGCTGTCGCAACGCTGGAATGGAACATGTGTTGAAAACTACGTCTAGCATTCATTTTTCAATTTATGTGTTGTAGAATTTAGCGTGCCAACAATGGTTCAATATCATTTTTGCATTCAAAAGCTGAAGGAAAATCTAATGGGTAATTTTTTTTTCTTTTTTTCACACTCGCGGGTTGCTTTGAGCTGGCGTAATACCCGGAAAAAAATCCGCATCACTCAACTTCAGTGATTTCCTGGTTTAGTGGGAATGGGATCAGCCTTGGACATGTAGTTTCTGAGAAGAATTGTTATACCATAATTTTCCTTAGCGTAGAACCCACAAAAATTGTGCATGATGAGCCACTGGAGCGCTGAGGTGTGACACTTTTTTCCGCGCCGCGGAGCGCGATTTCTAGAGTTATGGTGATGAGCTTTTTCTCGAGAGGATTCCTCGCTTAATGCATAAGTTTGGGGATTTATTGCTTTATAAGAGGTATGAAATAAAAGTTATATTTTGGAAATAAATGCGTAATAGCGCTAAGCCACTACGTTCCAGTGGAAGAGTTGGGATCATACTCGTCAAGTTCATCATTTCTCGTGTCGGCATTCAACTCCGGTTCGGTAACCCTCACGAGAATTTCTCGATTCCATTGTTGTATGTGAGTGATTGAAATAACGGATGAAGCTCGTATTAATAGGAAAACTATAAAAATAGTTGTTGAGTCTGAAACTCTCCGCACAACGATTTTATACGTATCATTCATCTCGCGTAACAGTTATTTTCTCCGAACTGAGCAAGCTCTCAAGCATTTTTTTAAGCACCTTCTAGATGAAAATGTTCTCGCTTTGTTGCTCCCAAGTGGATTCCTTGTGGAATATCCCACTGCATTCAGATGAAGGACGGATTTTTGTGAACACTGCTGTCATTTCCAAGCGGAAAATCCGAACAATTTAGAAAAAAAAACCAAATGATGAATCATCCAACTGTCCCAGTTTTATTTTTCCCTTGAGGCTCTCGTAAACGCAGTCATTGTAAGTCGATGTAAAGAGCAAGCATGATGAAATGGTTATTTTGACAGAAAAAGCTTAGCGAAGAAAAGGAAAAATGTTCTCGCCTAGAAAATTTACTCTGCTTACTGCGAAATGTATGGTTTTGACATGATTGCTTGTGTTCCTCAGCATTTTTCGTCGAAAGTTCCTGACCTTGGGAAACTGTGCCTCGATGTCGTGACGAAGAAGTTGGAGCACCACGCGTCATTCGACATGGAAGAGTTCGACGTGGATGAGGACTTGTCATCGTCTTCGGGTTGCAGCGCGTTGGTGGCGGCGGCCGCCACGTCTCTCGCCGGACAAGCCTTCCGCGGCGCCCTGCCCCAACTCCACGGTCTGTCGCTGCTCCGCCGCCGCGGCAGCGTCGAGTCGGGTTTCGGCGACGAGGCCGTGTCGGACGCCGGCGGAGCGGACAGTGAATTGCCGCTCAAGTCGAGTCGTCTCGCCCTGTTCCTGGTGTCGTCTTCCGAAGACGACGTCTCGTCCATCGGCGGCGACTCTTCCTGCGCTTCCACTGCGTCTTGTGAATCCACCACTGTCACGTCTGCGCTTGCCACACCCACGTCGACGACGTCGTCGGCGTCGTCGCCTTCCGGTCGATGTTGGATACTCGACCGAAGCCTTCGGACCCGCGACTTTGTTACGACGGACAAGGAAGTCCGTCGGATTGTGGAATACTTCGAAAGGCAGTTGGCACGAAGCGCTGCGGCGTCAGATGGAGCAGCCGGTCGTCAACGCAAGATTCAGGTACTACAGTTGGATCCCTTTACAACCATTGTTTCAGTGGATCAAACTTTTTCTCAAGTCCTGACGAAGAGCGCATAGAGTAAATTTTAAAATAATCTCATTATGACAAACTTCCCAAAATCAGTAAAAAAATAAAAATAAAATTGGGGAATGTTCCACAGATTCTCCGGGTAAAAAAAAAAATAATAATTTCAAACCCAAATGTTACCGACTGGTTCTTGTAGCATGAATCGAAACTGAAATCACTGACGATCATCCTTCCAAGTGTTTCCACCCATCATCCTCCCGTAATGAAGAGATTGGTGCAACTGATGGAATGCATGATTTGAGCGATTTTGTCTTTCCAGAAGATCACTCAGTTTTTCCAGCAATACAAAAAATATGAGAATGTCAGGAAAGCAATATCTAATTGATAATTGGCAGGTCTGATGTGAAAATGTTTTCCAGTCATTGATAAAAAAAAACAAATTTCTAACGAATTACTGTATTCAGTATGACGAACGTATTTCTGAAGTCCCCAAAAGTTGTTTTGCGACAAGATTTTACTGTTATATTACACGGATGCAAATGAGGGAGAGAATGGCTTTTTTGCGGTTGCGATTCTTCCTGCTTTAGTTCGAGGATTTTATCCCGTTGAAGATAAACTGCGAAGTCTTTGCTTTCCTTGAGTTCTTCCACATTCGAAATTTAATTGTAAGGATGGCTTGTTTATGATTGGAGAGGGTTCCTATGTTCTCATGGCGTTTTCTTGTGTTGATTTAGATTGGATTAGTTACATTTGTAGTGTGCCCCAGTTAACGTTGTTAATATTATTTGTTGAAGTATGAAGTTTTATTTCGGTTGCCACCGTGGCTAACGTTTTATATGTTCGCTTGGCTTGCAAAATCTCGTCGATGCTTTTTCGAGTGTTCATAGAAATTCGAGAAGAGTATTTATGAAGCTATGTTGGATTGATGAGGGATGAATATCTTTCAGGTCGGTCCAAACGTCCAAAAACTGATCCAAGAAGCTAGAGTGTACCGACGGTTGTCTAGAAGCGGATTGGCTCCAGCGTCTGGGACCACGTCTTCTGTGTCCGTGTTGCCTTCAACGCATCCTGGGATTGTCCGAGCGAAGATTGAGCTTTTCGGTGATAAGCGAAAGCCTACTTCTACTCAGAAATTGGATGGGGAATGAAAAGGTTTTCTGCCCTTCCCACTGGATGAGACGAGGAATGATATATATTTTTTCTAACACGATGCGGCTCCCATCAACGTTTGATGGACGGATGTGTACTCCTGAGTGCAGCTTACGGAAGATCCGTGAAAATTGTAATATTTTGAATAGGGAATCCGTTGTAATTCGTAAAAAGTAATCATCAGCTCTCCGATCGAAACTGTTGTGCACCCATCAGAGCTCGAATGTGTTGCTCGATCTCGTTGCATACTGGTCAGAGCTTCGAAGAATATTTGTGGGACGACCCCCTGTTTCCCCTGTTTTGCAGCGCAAGGATAAAATTGTTGGGAATAATTTGGACGCGTTCAGGCAAGTCTGGCGCTCGAGCTGTTCGCTGTTCTCCTTGAAAGGTCGCTAGTCGTGAAGTCTCTTTGAACGAGTGGTCCTCGGAGCGAATATCTCGGTAAGTCAGCTCAGACGAGTTTTGCGAGCCGCTGTTGTGCCTGTGAATATCGACGAGCTTACAAGCGCTGTAAGTGAGGGAAGGACTGGTTCAGTGCGATCAATGTCTGTGGTTTCTGCGCGTGTAGAAGTTTCACTTGCCTCGTGAAGGAGTGATTTCTTGCGAGAATCCGAAAACTTTAGTCGATTTCCTTGTGTTCATTGTGTTTTTGAATTCCAGCAAAATTATTATTATTTCGGGACTATTGGGAATAATATTTTTAATTTCGCGCATTTTTCCTTTATCTACCTAGATTTGGTTTTTTCTTTCGTATTTCTTCTCTTTTTTTGCACACGCGCGGCGAACGATTTTGTTTATTGAGTTTCAAAATGCATCAGTAATGAACTGTGTTGATGGAGTATTCGTTTTGATGATTCTTGAAAAATATGTCGTCGTTGCGAAATGCGCGGAGATTTCGTCCAATTCATCTGTCCGGTAATTATCTCCAGCAATACACTCTCTTGAGACCTTTGCTTCCGTTTATTTCATCTCAGTACCAGAAAAAGAGGACTGTATGGACTGACATTTGTACAGAACTTTGTTAGAGCCACATTTTATAGAGATTTACCACCAAAAAGTAAAAATGGATATGTTGGTATGTATCTTGAATTCTAATAATAACTTGAAAAATGCTCAAGATATCATATTCTAGGCAATGTTTGGTATTCTTACATTAAAATTGGAAATGCTGTATTGTTCAGTGTATATATACTGTATATCCGATCATTTTTGGGATGCATCAGTTATACGGAGATTTGTTTGTAAGTCTTGGGATGAGTCAGTTGCATTCATTTTGGAGGTGGACAGTTTTTTTTCCTTTGCTCTTCTATCCTTCGTTGCCATCTAATAAAGTTTTTGCCCATCATGCTATGGATTGAAACAAGAAGGAGACGTCACATCAGGAATGCCCTCCACTGAAGTGAAGTTCGAGGGAGAGCAACCGCCCAATTGCTTGCTCTACCAAGTTTGGGGTCCTGGTCATCATGAGATTCAGAGTGTAATGGAGTGATTTTGGGATCCACCAAGCCCATTTTATTGTAAAGCCAAGTCTTTTTTAGGGAGAATCCTCCTTACAGCTGTTATATCCTCCCTAAGGGTTGCAGCAATTCCTATTTTGGTTTCAAAAGGATCCTCTTTCATTAGGGACTCCACATGGGCCAAATCTTGCTCAGAAGCATCTGCTGGTTAATGAAGTTCTGAGACATGCTAGACGCATACGGCATTGCCGACCTGGAAATACTGTAGTTGAATTAGTTTTCCCATTCATAAAAAGTTGAATTACCTTGAAGCTTCAGCATGCAGGAAGGCATTGTTTTTTTCATTCTTTAGAAACCCTACATCTCTCAGCAGGCGGCACCACCAAATTGTTAAGAGTAAGTGTTTGCCAATGAATGATCAGTTGAATGAAGGATGGAGGTCAATCAAACTGAGGTAAACTTGTATTTTTCTCTTTGGCCTTTATATAGGAGTAAAGTACCACTGTTGGTTTTTCACAGAAGACACAAGAACACAAAATAAAGACAATGCTGCTTCCTTCAGAGTTCAGGACAGAGTATGTATAATATGGGCTGGTTGAGGGGGTTATTTTAATGGGTATTTCACCATTCTTAACCCATCATGAAAAATGGTCCAAAATTAAAAAAACACACACACAAAATGGTGGATATTGGCATGCTGCAAATATTCACAATTTTGTGCATTATGACAAAGGCATTTTTGCACCCACAGGATTTTTGTACAGCAGAATTTTTTTACCCATGGCACAGGATTCAAAAATCCAGTCAACAGAAACTCTGCCATACACTGGTATTGCATTTTTTTTCTACCTGTGGGATTTGCTGATGGAGCCCTGTGCTGAAAACTGTGTCTAAGAATGTGCATAATGTTAGACATATAGTTGTAAACACAAGGCTCCACTGGAAAATCCCCTGGTTACAAAAATCTGTTGGTCAGCAAAATATTGCTTTACAAAAAATCCTGCCAGTACGACACTTTTTCCATTTACAGAATATTGTGAATGGAAAAAGTGTTGTACTGGTGGGATTTTTTGTGGAGCAAAAATACTGAAAGGTTACACAAGGTTATGGCACTGCCCTAATCATTGTAATTTTGTCAATATACATGTTACAGTATTTCCAAATTTAAAATGTGGCAAACATCATGGCACTTTTTATAAAGTTTTCAAAAGTAATTTTGACTAAGAAATGAATTTTTGCCACATTTGTTAAGTAGGTAAAATGGGAAATGGGATTTTCCAAAAATTTGGTTTTTTTCAGTTTAGCTCATTGTAATTTTTTAAATATTCTCTCAATTCAAAAAATGTTGCAAGAGTATGTGCACAGGGTTGTTTTATGAATTAGATATTTTTTTTGGTTGAAATGGTGGAAAATGGTACAGACAAAATTGAGAAAGTAAAATTACTTTTTTGCAATTTTCATACAGTTTTGAAAAATCTTTTTGTGTTTTTCATTGTAACTTAGTGAATTTTAAAGCGGTTTTAAAATTAAAATAAAGCAAATGTAGCAAACATCATGGTGCTTTTCATGCAGTTTTCAAAATGAAGTTTGCACAAAAATTCAATTTGTGACAAATTTTGAAAGGCAAGACAATCAGAAACGGGAACCTCCTGCAGGGCTCTATGGGAGGAATTTTTACTGAGAGGTTAGGGCAGTACTGTAACCTTGCTGCTTGGTTACAGCCCTCCCATAACCTAGCAGTAACTCACTGAAAGGTTACAGAAGGTTATGGCACTTCCCTATAATCATTGTAATTTCATCAATATTCAGCTTATATCCAAATTTAAAATTTTAAAATGTAGCAAACATCATGGAGCTTTTTATAAAGTTTTAAAATTAATTTCTATCAAGAAATGAATTTTAGCCACATTTGTAAACTTGGCAAAACTGGAAATGGAATTTTACAAAAATTCCATTTTTTCAGTTTAGCTCATTGTATTTTTTTAATATTCTCCCAAATTCAAAAATTTTACAGGAGTATGTGTGTGGGAATCTTTCAGGAATTTAGATATTTTTGTTTTGTTGAAATTGTAACTTTTTCAATATTCTCACAATTAAAAACTTCCATGTGGCTGTGTGTGTGTAGACATTTTACAAATTTAGATGATCCTTAAATTTAAAATAGGTTGAAACTCCATAAATTAAAATTGAAAAATAAATATAATTTTTTTGTAAAATTTTTACAATTTCCAAAAATCATTTTTGTGTTTTTCACTGTATCTCTGTCAATTATAAGCACAGTAGATGTTCAAAAAAGAAAATTTGGGAAATTCAATGACACTTGCTACATTTGAAGAAATTTGAAGTTTCATTACAAATTAAAGTTTTGCCAAATTTTTCAAGTTGGAAGAACAGGAAATGGCACCCTCCCACAGGCCTGGCTGGGGGCTCTGTGGGAACCATTGATTGAAAAATTAATAAAAAAGAAATGCATTTGATTGAAGCATGTATGTGATTAGGATAACACAAAGGAACTGTAATCATGGGTTTCTCTTCATAAATGTATCCACAGGAAAGGTTTATAGTTAAATGAGTACTCATTGTCCTGATACACTGTTTATACCCCTTGAAGGCAATGTCTCAAGTCTCTCACAGATTTGCCTCAAGGAGAGAGTGATGTGCTTGGGGAGAGAGGGGCTGCAGGGGCACACTGGCTCATATTTCAGTGGAGCACAAATTAGCTCCGGCAAGATGGGCGTCCACAAATGTTCCCCCTTTCTTAATTAAAGAAACTTGGAAGATTAAAAAAAACTTTGACTTTCTGTATTTGTAGAACACCTGCATTTCATGCTTTGTCAATAAATTAAACAATGAAGGACAGTTATTAGAGAAAACAAATTTAAAGTTCTAGATTGTTTCTCATAAATTTTTAATTTGCTAGATTTTTCAACAAAAACATGACGATTCAAAAAATTTCTGCAACTCTAACCCCTTTGAAAATTTGACGTTTGGTGAAGAGGGAAATTTTTCATAAATTTTCAGATTTGAACGAAAAAATAATTTTGTAAGAATGGATTTAGAAAAGGTTTTACATGCTCCTTTTCACCTTTGTCATTTTAAATTATTTTTAAGGTTTGAAAATTGGAAATGTAGAGAACTTCATGATGCTTCTAATGCAGTTTAAAATTTGTATTTCAGTGCATAATTCCTTTTTTGGCAAATTTTAAAATATGGAAAATTGGGAAGAAAAATGGAAACAAGAATTCAAACTTTTTAGTTTAGCTCATTTTAATTTATTTGATTTTGATGAAAGTTGTAAAATATTTACAGGGTGTCATGCACACTGATGTTTTACAAGTTTTTTGTCTTTTTATCAAAAACATTTTTTGATGATTTTTGTACAATTAAAAAAACGTTTTTACATATTTGGTTGTAATTCTGTCAAATTTTGAGATGTGGGCATTTAAAAAATATTACATTTAGAGGACATCTTTGCGCATGCAATGCTGTAAAGTATTTGAAAATTGGTTCAAAATGCAAGTTTTGACAAATTTGTAAAGTTTAGTTATTGGGAAACATTTTTGAAAATTTGGAACAAATTTAAATTTTTAACATGTAGGTCCATGGAGGATCACCTTTCAGTTAACAAACCAACCGGTTAACAAACCAGTTTGTGGAACAAAATAAGTTTGTTAACCGGGGTTTGACTGTACATGTTTTTACTTGTGACTGACTATTGTGTGATTGTGTTGCAGTCATTGCCAAGTTTTGAGGACTTCAATAAACTCTGTGATAATACCTGATGCTGGCAAAGGATTCATTTATAAATCCTTACTGGGGCTTGTCTGGCTTTTAAACTCTTCTGATTGAGTCAGCATTGCAAAGATCACAGGCACCATGGAGAACTCAATCCAAGGCTGCTGCACAACCACAAGTGCCACCTGCACCTGCTGCGGTTTCCAACCTGCCAGTGGCATTGTTGTCTGCCAGGCCATCCATGGACAAGCAGGCCTCACCAGCCACTTCCCCATCCACAATTTGGAGTCTCCCATCACTGTCTCCCATCACTGTCTCCCATCACTGTCTCCCATCACTGTCTCCCATCACTGTCTCCCATCACTGTCTCCCATCACTGTCTCCCATCACTGTCTCCCATCACTGTCAACCATGTTGTCAACATGAAACCATGTGGGAGGCTATCCTGCTCCCGACTCTTCAGTATTTGGTGGAGGTGCATTGTTTGGGAGCCCCAAGCAGTGCACAATGCAATGATTACGTTGCTCTCCTGGAGACCAACCAAATCCTGGCATCCCGTGCCCAGGGCTGGATACCTCCCCTGGGCATGATGGTACCCACCAACACAGCAGGAGATAGTTGTTGCTACTCCAACACCCATTTTTCCAGTTCTCCATCAACCAAGCTATTGTCAGCCCTGAGAGCCTCAGCTGTTGGACCTAATCTGGCAACAAGAGAACCAAAACCTTTGAAGACTACACAGATCATCTATGCTGGATGCCTGCAGTCAACAATCTCTCCACAGATATGAAGGTATGGTGCCTTGTAAATAAGACCCATAACCTATATAGTTTGGGAGACTGCATCAATTCTGCGCAGGCATGGCATTGTTGAATTTGAGGACCTTGTGGCTGCTATTGCCATTTCCCATCCAACGCTGCATATTGACCACTTGGACAGGTTTTGACAGCTTTGTCTACAAAATGGCAACAGCTATGTCAGCTTTGGAGGCAGGTTAGAGCACAATTTTGACTTGTTTCTTGCACCCCTGCAACAACTGGTTGCCACTGAGATCATCAGAGAAAAAATTTTGATTGACCAACTGGTTGCGGTTACTCCAATTGGTTTACAAGGCAACCTATGTAAGAAGTGGATTGACAATACGGACTGGACCTGGGTGGAAGCTGTGTCCAAGGCAGAGTGCTATTGACTCCATCATCATGCCACATGGAGCAGCATCAGGACCAGTTCTTGGACAACTTCCAAGTTGCATCTCCCACACACAAAGACAATGTTGCAAGGGACACCAGGCTTACGTCCAACAGCAGGGTTGCAATCCACCAACCAATGCAGAAGCAGCAGCTCCTGTGCCACCAGCGTGCCCTGCAACTGCAAATCCTCCTACAAATCCTAACCATCAGTTGGGAAATGTTTTTTACTGTTTTTATTGCCATGCCCCAGGTCAGAAGTGCCCTTAATTGCTACATGGAAACAGGTGCTCATCCCAGTGAATGTGGCACACTGTGTATAGATATGGATCTTGCTGTGCCTCCTCCTTTCATCTTGCCTCTACAAATTGGAGAAACCATCATTCCAGCGCTAGTGGACATATGTGCATCCTAAACATTCATTGCTCAGCAGTTAGAGGACACCTTACACCTTACCCCCCAACCTTTTTCTGTCCACATGTTAATATACAGCCCTAACCCCCAATAGGACATAGGACAAACATAATTAACCCTGCAAGTTACTCTTGACTTCCCCTTTCAAGGGTTACAATATGCCCTCCTTATTTTACCTCATTTGTCAGATCCTCCCATCTTACTTGGATGCACCACATTGCAGCATTTCCTGTTGGCTCTTAATATCAACAATGATTGGGTCTGCATGGGTTTCTGAAGAAGTATCCAAAATTTTGCATCTCCAACTTCGGCAGTCAGAGACAGGATTGCATTTGTTGATGGGACTCACCAAAAGCTTGGGCAAATTGCAGAAATCTTAATTTTCCACTCAGACCTTTTCCACCAGTGGTCAGGTTGGCAAGGGTTTTTTCTGGAACACACTGTTACCCTTAAAACAATAGGTGATCAAATCCTGCACACTTGGCCCTTCCTCCAATCTGCCAAAATGAATATGTTCTTTTCTGCCCTGGTTGACAAGTATATTGAAGCAGGAATTATAGAACACATGTCTTTGCCCTACAACTCCCCCAAATTTCTTACACAAAAAAGAATTCCAACCCAACTGCACTGCTGCATTAATTAGCACTGGCATTTAGTAAAAAATTATGAATGATCAATGGTATTCTCTCTGACAATCAATACCCAATGACAGTCATCCAGGATTTACTGGATGCATTGGGTCTCAATAACTCTTATATCTGCTGCTTCAATCTTCATTCTGCATTCCATCATCTTCCAATATATTTTGAAGATAGACCTGAGACCAAGTTTTGGACCCTGCAAGGCCAAATGCAGTATTGAGTGATGCCATTTTGATTAAAGAATGGCCCAGCAGCATTCCAGCAATGTGTTAAGCACATATTGCACAAACACCTCTTCATACAATGTTTAGCATATATGGACAATATTATTGCCTTTGGCAAGACATTAACGCAGGTCTGCAACAATCTCAAGCTGATACTTGCCACATTAGAGAATGTGTGGGCAGCCATCAATCTGTCCAAATCAATGTTTCTTGCGCAGAAAACAACCTTTCTTGGCCACAAAATTGATCAAATGGGAACTTTTCCCCTAGAGAATTCTTGATGCCATCCATTGATTCTCCAGACCCAAGACTATATGCAACAAATGCAAAGATTCCTGGGTATGGCAACATACCTCTGTGCACATTTGCCAACCAACTTTGCGTCATCTGAGAAGATTCTCTGCCAGATACTGGCCAAGCCCCTGACCAAGCTGGTATGGACTCCAGAAGCCATCAATGCATTTACTCAATTGAAACATATTTTAGTGGAGTCCACGCATTTAGAGAGGATGGACCCATTTGAGACCCACTGAGGTCCATTGCAATGCCTCACTGACCTCACTTGGGGCAATCTTACACACACACACACCTGGTGTGTGTGTGTGTGTGTGTGTGTAGAATGAACACACACACACACACATGAGATAGCTGTGTGTGTGTGTGTGTTCATTCTATATACCTTCATGTCCTTGAATTTAAAATAAATTGCTTTTTATCCTTTCTTTCAACTAAATTGGTCAATCATCCATCACAATGAAAGTGCATCCTCCATATTCCCCACATGGGGCAACTGATGCAGCTGTTGACTGATGAACAGGTGCATCAGTTGCCCCCAAGATCTGATGCATCCACTGACACTATTCCCTGAGCATGGACATGCCTTAAACAGACCATCAGTTTGATGAACTTCTGATGCATAAAGAGAAACCATGAGAGAGCATCAGCATGATGCATGTACTTTGATGCTCCATCTGACCATTGTTGATGCTTCAGCAGATGCTCAAATTATCTGCTGGGTAGTGCTTTGCACAAACGGTAAAAATAGTGCTGTGTATATATGCAGGTCCAACTATTAGAAAAATGTCAGCCATATATTTTCAAAATCTTGATACAGCTATGGCAGCAACCGGATTGGCACTCATCTCAGAATCTTGTATCAGCTACACAATCTGGGGGAGAATTGGATGTGAGGCAAAGCAGGGAAAAGAATCATCACTCTGACCATAGCTCTAGACTTGAAAGGACCTCTTATTGCCTTTATCAGTGACTCTTGTGAATATTGACTGGTGTAAAATACATGTTATCTCTTATGTGAATTTGATGAAACTTGAAACTTATTTACAGGGTGTCATGCACAGTGATGTTTTACAAGTTTATTTATTTTTGTTGAAAATTGTTGCAAATTAAAACAGCTAAAATTCAAAACATACAAATATTTGTTGGTGCTTCTTGTACAATTTTCAGCAATGTTTTCACATTTTTGGTTGTAATTCTGTCAAATGTTCAGATTTTTGCATGTTTAAGAGAGGAAATTTAGAAAACATATTTGAGCATGCAAAGCTGAAAACAATCTTGAAATTGGGTGAAAATTAAATTTTCAACAATTTTTCAAAGTCAGCAAAATGGACTGCAGTCTGTAAGCCAGTTTACCCTCTGTAAGCAGGTGCGCAACTTCCCCAAAACAGAGCCAGTCCATAAACTGAAAATCTGTAATCCAGTATGTAAAGGGGTTTGACTGTATATGGTCTGATTGCAGGTTTACATGCGTGGGGCATCAAGTGAGGGTTTACACATGGGTGCCATGAAGGCTTGGGCCAACCCTGGTTAAAACCACACCCACTTGATGTCATTACACAATTATTTGCTGAGATTCTTGAGTTCCCAGGATTTTTGAGTTTTTCACATTGTATTCATATTTTTGCACAAGGCATTCAAGCATGGAATGCGTACAATATTGTACTTTTCTCAATTGGTTTTCTAACTTATTTGAAAAACTTATAATCCAGGATGAACTTCTTAAATGCTCCACAGTATCAAGGAGGAATTGTGCCTCCAAATTGTGAAAACACAGTAGCATGTTTGTTGAAGCTGCACCTTGAAAATATTGCCAACATGGGAAAAATATTGCCAACATGGGAAAATATTGACAACATGGGGAAAATATTGCCAACATGGGGAAAATATTACCAACATGGGGAAAATATATAGCCGACATGGGGAAAATTATTGCCAATGTTGCTAAAGTGTATAGCTGATGTTGCTAAAGTTTGAACTGATGTAATTATTGTTTCTTAAAGGTTCTTTGGGCATGAAATGATGTTCTCTTTTGTGCTTAAGGAGGGATGTTATCCCTGAATTGTTCTGAGAAAATCCCCACCACTGTTTTATTTTGTTCAATTTGTGGTGAATTGGGAATTTCCCACTTCAATGCATTTATGTTTTGTTGGTTAGTAACAGCAATGCCAAGTTGGCAAGGCTGGCAAATTTAGGTCAACCTTTTCAGTTGACTTCAATCCCCTGTGGGATTCTGAGAAGGGAGAGGTTCCCAGGCAGCAGCTGCCACTTAAGCTTTCTCCCCCTTGTTTTGGAAAACCGTTTTCCCCCCTTTGTTTTGAAAACTGTCAAAGGGAATTTGTTACTGCTGGTAAAAAAAACTCCCACCGCCCCTTTTCTTGACTCAGGTTTTCCTCATGGTTTAGAACAAGTCCTCTCTGAGCTCTGTTTTTGGAAGGGTGGTTCTGAGTTGCTCCCCTATTGTGGGGAATGTATTCTGATGTATATTTTGTACTGTCCTGTTTGCAATTTGATTGTTTATTTGTGATTGGTATTACAGGCAAACTGTTTGCACACGCGCTTGATTGAAAAATAAGCTCTTAAGCTTGCTCTATGTTGGAAACTGCAAATTTACCATTGTGTTGTGAATACACTTGTGAATAGCAAATTTTCTGGAGTTTGCTTTATTTACCACACCAGTCAGTTCCTCAAAAAGTAAGAGCAAACTTTGTGTGGGTCTTGCCCATGGTGCTTCATAACTGGTGTCCCTGGTCCTCTGGTCTGAACAAACTTGACATGATCACTTCCACAACCATCATTCATTCAACTCAGGTGCATACTCAGTGACCTAGCTGAGGGCACCCAACTCTAAAATTTGGAGTTACTCAACCATTAGCTTACAATTGTTTGTAGCCTCTCATTCTATAGGCACAACACATGTTACTTCAGCACAGGTTCCTAGGGACTACATGTGATCTATTTAGGTCTTTACGTAACTTTAAGTAAAGACTTAAAACAATTCCAAAAAACGTGAAAATTAAACTAGTTCAGAAGTCTTAATTACTAAGAAGTTATAAACTTCTTATTATTAAAAACCATAACTGTACATATTTGGTATTAAATACTCCATCCACCATAATGTAAACCAGCAATAACTATTAATTACCAGTGAAGTATATTTATTTCTGGAAAAACCAACCTTCAAAATTGTCATTGTGTTCATGGTGGTGCTCACCAAACACCCCTCACACTGTTACATAATTTGAGATTTGGAAATTTGTGTGTTCCCTATGCTGCTTAAGACACTGCGATAGAGGTGATATTCAAAATTTGTTCTTATGCTCTGTGTCATGTCACTTGTAGTAAGAAATCTTATTGGATATTCAGAAACAAAAAAAGTTTCTTGAAATTTGTTCTTCACATAATTTGGACAAGGTTATTTGGATATTCAGAATTTTTTATTTATTTTGGAAATGTTTTTTATTCTTAATCAGAGTTTCCATAGATAATATATTTTATTTATTTAAAAAAAGGTGTTCTTATATGTGCACTGTTATTTGTCCCATGGGAGTCTCTGTATACATTTTACACCATCAAAGCAGTGCAGTTGAAGTCACTCAATGAGAGGCTGGTGCTCCTAAGGGTGGTGTGGAAGAAGTAGCCTTGAACAGAGTGGCCTTGAGTGGAAGTTGTGCCATAACTTTGTGTGAGGAAAGAAACAGATGGTTAAGGCACCTAACCTTGAGAATGACACAATCAATCCATTCCCATTGACACAATATCCATCACTTAGTATATAACCACCAATCCTTTGCGCTTCCGCAAAAATTCCGTCAATTTTTTCTTGAATAACAAGAATCCGCGTCTGAAAATAAAATTAAGAACCCATTAACCTTACTGAAGTTCAACTTTTGTTCACTGGCACTCAAAATACAGGTTTCTATCAATTGAGTTCCTCTTCCAAAAATATTCCCACGCTCTTTAAACAAAGAGACTGGGCACCATGAATGTCTTATACAGTATAATTTTTGAAATGTACCTGCCTACCATGGGCAGGGTTTTCTCAAAATTTTCATTGAAAATTGTATCCCTGGGTACCGCGCGCACCCTTTTTTTCTGCCTTACATTCTGGTGAAAAGGTGTGCTGGTACTGGAGTAAATACAGTACGGTACTTCATAATAATGATCTTTTAATACTCCTCAGGTAGTATGCGTTACATCTTGTGTAATGGAATGGTGCCCATATGTGTCGTTGCGTTTTTGGTCTGTAAGTTCTTGATTTTTCCATGCTTCATGGAAAAATTCTGTCAGTCATGATCTTGATTTTATGCAGTGACGTGTCCTAGCGAGGGTATCCGCCTTGTCTCACGGATTTCACGGAATGGCCTTCGCGGTAATATCACGTTTGAGCAAAAGGATTCTAATGAAGCAGTTGTACTGAACGTGAATATAGAAGATACCGATGCGTTGACTGACAAGGATTATTCAATCGGCCTGTACGAGAATCCCGTGGACTATTCGGTCCGAGATTACTGTAGAAATGCCGGAAAGTTGTAAGAAAAAATTCAGGATTTTTCGTGGTTGAATTCCCTTACAAGTCATTGTTCAATTATTGTTCAGGCTCGTGGATCTCACGAAATTCATGAGTGAACCTGGAAAATTGAAATCCAAAGAAATACGAATATCCCCGGCATTGGAACCAGATATTAATATTATTGGGCTGAATGGAACAATTTGGGGACGCTCCATTCACGTTCGATCAAAAAATGCAGTTGGATGCGGCAGCATCCATGGGGAGGCTCTAGACGGAAGCGATGTACAAACGAAAACCGTCCGAGCAAGATTCATCCATCCTTTGGGAGGATCTGTTTGGTTCCGTACCGTGGAATTTTCAAGTGGACACTCGTTTTCCCTCATCTATGCCAACTTGTATGATGTAACGCGAGTGGGTTCAACAACCCAACACCAGTGGACATTGCATGCAACTGAAGCCAGATTTGCCTCTGAAGGTATTTTTATAAAATGGTATCGTTCATATTTTTGAAATGCTCAACAACTCTCAAACTTTTAGATGCATCTGAAGAAAATTGTCAGAATCTGCCTGAAATCTTCGATCCAACGGACAATCTAGAACATTGCAATTCTGCTGAACCTTCGTCGTGTCCTGTTGGTATGTTGGATCTCGCGCATGGTCTACTCTCGATTGGATCTGCTGATGATGCTGCGATTCCTAAGCAATACGTTAACACTCAACTAGTTGTGCCATCCCTCAATAGCCAAGTGCTTTATTTGATTGTGAAGGACGCAGAATTCCATGAAAACTTTTACGCATGCGCGAAATTGAAGCCATCCTCAGTCCGAAGTGCAACCGCATCTTTCAGTGCAAACGGTGTCTCCGGTCAGTTGAAGTTTCTTCAAGAAAGTCCCTTCGAACCGACGCATCTTCAAACTTCTTTGAATGGCCTGAGTAAATTAGCATCTGGATTCCATATTCATGAGTACCCCGTGCCACCATTGCTCGATAAGGTATGTTTTCTTCATTAAAAAGAAGTATGGTCGGGTTATTTTTCTTGGATTTCTCTGCAGGACGCTAAAGTTTGTAGTGAAACTGGCGGCCATTATAATCCCTTTGTTGTGGATCAATCGAGATCCCCACCACCAGCCTATGGCACTCACGATGAATACGAACTCGGGGATCTGAGTGGAAAACACGGAATTTTACGTGATCAGGAGTCTGTGGAGGGCTTTGTGTGGGACACGATGCTTCCACTGTGGGGCCCATTCTCCATCATCGGACGCTCTGTTGTCATTCATAAAGAAGTTGCCAACGAGCGTTGGGTTTGCTCTACTCTGTTGGACTCCCGGCGTTTGACGAGAGCTGTTGTCAGATTTATGTATCCCTTGGTGGGTACTGTGGAATTCAAGCAGGTGAGAATCTAGGGACCCAATCTGTGCAATGTGAGAGTTCTCACTTGAGTTTTTATCGAAATCTGTTGCTCAGGTTTTACTGTATTTTTATTTTCTTGAAGCATCTCCGTTTGTGTTTGTGTGTATTTTTGAATATGTTGAGGCGCTACAAGTGCTGTAATCCGACCCAAAAGTGAGCTAGTCGAACGAAAAACCATTGACTAACCCAGTCGAACGCTGAACTTACTAGAACGAAGGAAATGTTGAGCAGTAAAAAAGTGGTTCAGCGAATGATTGGCCTCACCAAACTTCTATTACTGAATATATTCCTGTCAGCGACATTTGGAATACATTTTCTCATTGCGACAGTTGAGCTACCATTAATCTTGTTCGATTTATCCTCTTGTAAGAAATTTTTGAAACCAACACTCATGTGAAATGAACAAGAAGGGATATAATCACTTTGACGTGAGCTTTCTTGAAGTGTTTTTGGAAGTGTCACCGTATGCTTCCGCTTTGCGCAGTCTAATACCTTTTCCAAGTGATCCCTAAACTTGCGACATTTTATGAACATTGCATTAATTTTTCTCTTGAAGGCAGCTGACGATCCTGAGGCAGAGACAACGGTGTTCATCGACTCACTGGTGTACAGTGACACTACTGCTTCAGATACCTCAGATCACGGCTGGCGCATTCACGTCAAGCCACCAGCGACATTTCAAGACTCCATAAATTGGCAGAAGCGATGCATGTCACCTGAAGGTCAATTCAATCCTTTTGGAATTGACAAGGAATCTCCGTCTTATTCGTTGTGCAGTGCCTTGCATCCCGAGTACTGCGTACTGGGGGATCTTGTTTCGCGCATGGGAACGCTGAAAATAGCTGGTAGTCAGGAAAAACGTTCGGAAACTCGGGTGTTTTTCACTGACACGTTTCTGCCTTTGGCTGGTCGTCGTAGGATAACGGATCGATCAATCGTGATTTACGGAGATGACCATATGAATCGTGGGGAGCGTCTTGCATGTACAAAGTGAGTAACTCTTCATGAGTTTATTTTTTCAGAAGTGTCTTGAAATATCCCTAGTGATAATTCGAAAACCATAAGTGTCATGATCGGTAAACCACTGTGTTTGTGTAAAACATTCTCAGTATATGACTTTGCTGCACTTTTTCCATTTTCAATTCCTGGCCAGTATCCTTGAAGAAAACTCGTATAAATCTGATATCTTTTAAGACAAGATCAACCGATGTTGTTACGTGTTCGCTGTTCAGCACTTCTGAACCGAGTATCTAATCGTTGGCAGTTCTCCGCAATTTCTTTCATATATGCAAAGTGCAACATATTTTTGAATGAGCTTACTTAACTGCTCCGGCATTTGCAAAAACTTGGAAAACATCAGACTCTTTCCAGAAGAAAGTGCTTTTTTTTGTGAGGGTGTTTGATTTTATCTTACGGAGACATGGGAAACACGTTTGCGGTGCTTCAAATCTCGTGAAAAAATGTACCTGGACGTCAGTTGCCTTCAATTGGTTTTTTTCTGTAGAATGACTCGATCAAAATAAAAATGTGAACCCCGGTTATTCATTCTTCTAAGAATGGCTTCTTGTTTTGTTCTTGAATTCAGGATCTTGCGTGCATTTCGCAACAAAGCTGTCGCATCAAAGTGGAGCACAAATGATTTCTTGAAAAAAATCGTCGGTGGAAGTGTTGAATTCACCCAGGAGTCACCGTATGATCCAACAGTTGTAAGAGTTAGCCTGGGAGGCCTGGACAGACTTGCGAGAGATTATTCCATTCACGAAACCTCGGTTGAGCTTGAAAATGAGTTTCCTTGTCTCACAACGGGTCCCAGCTGGAATCCCTTCAAAGTTTCCGGGGTAAAACTCGAAGGTGAAACAACGATTGATGAGCGTGAAGTCGGTGATTTGAGTGGAAAACACGGAGGCTTGAATGGTTTATCTACCCTGAGGACGTCGTTCAACGACTCAAGTTTATCTCTGTTCGGGAGCACGTCGTTGCTTGGAAGAAGCGTCGTTGTTTATCAACCAAACGAAAAGATGTGGTCGTGTGCGTCGATAGTGTTTGGATATGATCCTTCCGAAGCAGAGCATAGATCAGCAATTGCATCCTTTCATCATCCAGGAGGCTTTGTACGCGGTTATATTCGCTTTGTGAGTGTTTTACCGTGCTTTTAATGGGGAGGGAAATTAGACCATCATGATCGTTTGTAATTTATGCAGCGACAAGTGCGGTACAAGAACGGCTACGAAAGTGAGACTTACATCGAAGTCAACTTGCAACACAATGGTGATGATCCGAATAAGGAATCGCGTGGACACAATTGGGCTGTTTTTAATGCTCGAGTGGGAGCAGATGCGTCTGTGAAATATCAGCCTGCCCGGTGTTCAGCAGCTGGGAATCGATGGAGTCCAGTTTTTGTCAGCACCTATGATGTGAGATTTTTTCTTTTGAATCTGATTGAAGGAATCGGATGCAGAGTAAGAGTAATTATTCTTTTTGTGTTGACAGCGTGAGGCGTATGATCGGGATTGTGGCCGGAATTTGCCACTGCGATGTGAAGCTGGGGATATGTCTGGGAAGCTAGGACCGATATCGATTGGTGGACGCGATGGTCATTTCGTTCTCTCGGATACGCATTATCCTTTGTGTGAGGTTGCTCGTGATACTATGCGAGGATTGGTTCATAGGTGTTGAGACTTTTTGAATTACTGTAGATCCAACGGGGTTTCAGTAATTGAAAAAAATTATATTCGTATGACCCCATCATTTGACAATTCTTCATTGCTGTTCGACATATTTTTTTAAAAGTCTCATAACTTATGAACCATGGTATTTCTGCCGTGGAGGCACTGAAATTTAATCGATTTTACCTCGGGACTGCCCCAAGATTTGGAGACGTTGTCCAAATTCCTAGAAAAATGGGAAAATTGTATTTTTAAAAATTTTTTGTGATGATTTCATACGAGAGAAATTGCTTTTTGTTTTGTTCAGTTCTCATTTATTCTTTAGGAAAATTCAAAAATGGTTAATTGGATAGGAATCAAATGTGTAATTATTTTAATGCACTTCAACCTGAGAAACGTGGTATTGCAAATTCAAAAATTGAGCAATGATGTATCTGTCCCATGTGAAACAATTTGAAGTACAATTTTCTTGATTTATTGCAAAAAAAAATTGCTAGTATCAGGAAAATGGTACTCGCAATTGTTGGGTACTCTTTTTTTTTCAAGATAAGCAGATTCAGTGCTGCATCGTTCAAGATGCTTAATTGAAATCTCTGTCATGAAATGATGAGGGTCAATTGGTACGGCTAAGGCATTTTCATGAATCTTCACTCATATCTGTTTGCCGATTGTTCAATGGATTCAGTTTCAGTGATGATTCTTGATATCTGAAGTAATTATGGACCCGTTACTCCTGTTTTCCAGTTGGTAGAGACAATGGTATGACAGCCAAGTCGTTGGTTATCTTTGACGAGGACGGATCTTCGTTGCGTTATGCTTGTGCAAATATCGAACCCGATGACGACATCGTACGCACGGTTGTTGTGCAGAAAACGTCTCGTTTCTCTTTTGCCGAGTTCATGAAAGAGGTCCGTGCTATTCTGGGGGCTCCACCATGGATGGTGGTGCTGAATATGGGCGAATCAAAAGACTCGCATTCCGGCGACTGCGTCCAGCTTCTTATTCATTTTCTAGGTGAGAATTTCGTATGTACGATTTTATTTTCTAAGTCTGCTTGCGTAGTGTTTTATGCTTCGCGTCGTCGATGTGAAATACGTTATGTGATTGAGCTGGAAAACAATTATTGTTTCAGAGAAGCCCTTCTTTGGCGCAAGGGAAAAAATTTAGCCCTGTTCGAAGTTTTTATTTTATTTTTTTGCGAAAGTCACCCTGCAAGCTTTTTGCTCTTCACTCAAAAGATGAAGCGCCGATCTCGCAAATTTTTTGGTGTACTCCAGCTTTCCCAGCAGAATCCTCGAATTTAAGATGGCATCAATTGTTCAATAATTCCCCCATTTTCATTTATAGCCGCCTCTTGAAATGAAAATTCGGCGGATGTAAATGAAATTTGCGGAGATTACCTTTGAAGACCCGGAGGCAACCATCCGGAATTAATGCTGTGTCTATTCAAAGAATTCTGAAGGAAAAGCTGCGCCAAACCAAAAAAATTGCGAGATGAGCGTCTGATCTTTTGTCGGTTTTGTGTGCAAAGCAGAGAGCTGCCAGGGTGATGTTCCAAAATTATATGAAAAATAATAAAATACATTGCTTCGAACAGGGCTGAATTTTTCTTCCTTGAGACAAAGAATGATTTTTCTGAACAATAATTGTTTTTCAGTACAGTCACATGATGTTTCAATTTACATCTCGAGAACTTTTTTCAGATTTCTTGGGTTTATTCTACTGTACTCGAGGATTCAAATAATTATCTGATTTTTATGATGGGCTGTTGTTGCGGATTTATAAGTGGGAATTCTGTAATATTTAATGAAATCAGGCTGGATTTTCATCTCTACCTGCTTGAGTTTCTTTCAAATTGACCCGTTGGATATTCCACAGACATAAGTTCTGCTATATTGTAAGTGAAATTTAAATATTTTCCGAAGGTGTTGGTGCTTTTTTTCATACTTGAGCCAGATTTCTCTGGGTCACACGTAGGTGGCAAAAATGTTCGCACAGCTGTCTGCACGTTCCTTACTTTGCTTTTAAAATCCCTTTAAAAAGCTCATTTTTATTAAACGCGTAATTGTTGGTCCAGTTTCAATGACGTATGATCCATTCGGAACGTTATACTGTATTTAATAATGATCACTCCCAAGTTCTGATCTTCCTCGTAGAACGTTAGCAAAGATGAATGGTCGTCTTAAACATACCAGACAAGAGAGAATGTGCTGTAAATTGTAACTGAAGCCTATTCATGAACTGATGAGAGTTTGACGAGGAATTGGATTCGAATACCTTCCCTTGTTTTCCTGGAAGTTCCTGTTTTTTACCCCCTCTTGAATCAACGATTTCATATCTCTCTTTCGAAAAGGTCCATTTGCGCAGAGGCTCTCGCAAGATATGGCGCACCTTCAAGCCGGGGGTTCCTTGCCGTCGCCGACAATGTCAATCCCTGGATTGCCAATCCACCCGAAAAGATCTTTGTCTTTCAAGCCCTGTTCTCAAGCTTTGACGAGAGTGCCGGAAAATGACGACTTCTTTGATCAAAGTAATGTGGGTAACAGTGGGAAACCCGGTTTGTTTGATGCTGCTCTTGTAATCGGACTCGTGATGTTTTCACGCGTGTTGGCGTGATGCTTTTTTTATTTTCCCGACCGTTTCGAAGAAAGGGAAATAATATTTTGACTACGTTTTGCACGATGAATCTTGCCGAAATATGTTACCGGGAAGCTTTTAAGCTGCGTTTGTGATAGGTTTTGTGACCTCAGTAAGTGCGGAAGACGGTGTTGCTCATGACTGTGTCTTCTGGACTTGGAAGTTGCAAGCTTCTTATACTCGTGGAAATCTCTGGTGATTGGAGGAATTTTTGTCCATTTTTACAATTCGTAGAAAATCGTGACAAAATTAAATACGCGTCATATGAGGGGTCGAACAAAAATTCTCGCGGTAGAAATTGAAACGGGATGTGATTGAGCTGTAAAATATTATAAAACATTCTTCGGCACAAGGAAAAAAAATCAGCCTTTTGCCATATTTTTGTTAATTTTTTTGCAGAAGTAACCCCGGCAGCAGTCCGCTCTTCACTCAAAGTATGAGGCACCTTTCTCGTAGATTTGTATTTGTAGCTCAGCTTCTTCAGAATTCTTGAATCGAAATAACATTAATTCAAAGGGTCCTTTCCAAGTCTAACCAAGTAATTTCCGCCATTTTCATTAACTGCTGCCACATCCTCATTCCAAGTTGTGGCTGTAGAAAAAAATGGCGGCTACCCTTGGAATTAATGCCGTATAAATTTTAAAAATTCCGAAGGAAAAGTTGAGGTCACCCAAAAAATCTTCGAGATGGACGCCTCATTTTTCGAGTGAAGAGCAAAAAGCTGCCAGATTGACTTTTGCAAAAGTTTCTGAAAAAAATATGTCTAACAGGACTGATTTTTTTTTCGTGTGGCGCAGTTTTTTTTCACAATACCCTGTAATTGTTTTTGAGTTCAATCGTATGCCGTCTTTTAAATGCTCGATATACATTCGATAATGAAAACTTTCACATTGTTTCAGGCTTATTACGTCGATATGTATAGAAAAGTGCTGGCGCAAAATTGAAGTGGAATCGCGTGACGAGGTAATTTTCGGAAAATGGCCTCGAAGAAGTTGCCGAGAAGACACACCTCGTGGGCTGATGAAATGGAAGAATTGGAGAGTGTTGAAAACTCTGCTCCTTCACCTGTTGCATGTAAGAAGATTTCCAGAAAAGATCGCGTGAAGAAGGAAATCAAGATGGAACCGTCTTCCGATTTCGTCGGCGATGAAGAAGACCGGAAACCGGTCGTAGGAAACATCCGCGTGTCGATCAATTCGGGAAACGAAACCGAGGTGTCATCTGGTGTGAAGTTCGAGGAAGACGAGAATCGGAAACCCGCTGAAGTCGTTGTCCGAAACACGAGGTCTTCCTCGAGAAGAATAAACATGGATGACGAGGACCGGAAGTCGCAGGGAAAGACACCGGGATCTCGTCTTGAACACGAACCCCGGAAGCGTCCCCACGAGCGTTCGAGGGCTGCTTTCAAATCGACTCCTACGAAAAAAGAAAAAGGCAAACTATCCTCGGCTTCGTCGATGGACGACATGAGCAGCAACAACTCGGACATGCTCAGTCCACGCCAAAAGGCCCGGAAATTGCAGCCACGATTCCGGTCGCGCAATTTTTCGCAGATTTCCAACTATAGTTCCTCGTCGCAAGACTCGAGTGGCACGTCGACGAGGAATAATTTGTGGAGCGTCAACAAACATCCGGCCGACTGTGATCTTTCTGCGGCTCGCACGCGTTTTTATCACACTGTGATTCCGGATGATCCGGACAACCGTGAGGAAGATCCTGACGTTTTGGTCAGGAGACAAAAGCAAATCGATTATGGCAAGAATACGCTGGCTTACGAGAGGTGAATAGCGATATTTGAGAAAAAAGCCCTTTTATTTTTCTTGTGCTGTTAGATCTTGTCAGCAACAATTTTCTCTGTACATTACTTTACAATTGTTGTAGGACCCTTGGTTAGCAAACTTGGTGGGCTTCAGACAAAAATTTCTTGGTAAAATTTGATTTTCCCTTGTACTTCCATGGAGAACCAATTAATCAAGTTCTGGTACTGAAGATAAAATTGAAAATGTAATAGAAAAAATTCGGGACAAGCATCTAATCAGAATAAGTCACTGTAGAGTTCTAAGGGTGTTCACAATGTTTTGTAGGGTTGGATGGAAGTACTGCACTGTATGAATAATGAAATAACTGTCAAAAAGCCTCACATCCAGAAAAACATTCATATATGAGTAGGATAACTGTCACCAGGAAATGAAATGTCGATTTTACAGTGCTGTTGATGAAGAACATAGTCAGCATTTGAAGTTTGAGTAGTGAAAAAAACCCAAGAAAATATGTTTGAAAGTTGATTTGTCTACGGCTTCTTTCATTTATTCAATTGATTCCAATCAAACAATTGAACATCTAAGGCCGCATCCTCATTTAATCGCTTTATGGTAAACAACCTTTAAAAATGCTGTGAAAGCCCTTGGTCTGCCTAATATTTTTTCTACTTGAATTGTCCATTGAAAATGCAGTTAGATTATACTGTACCCGGAAATTAAGTGTTATAACCAAATTCAAGAATTACTGCCGAGAGATGAATTTTTCTTTGAGGACAAAAGTTAGTCAACTGAGGATCCTCTGTTCAAACACATTTTTGGTCCCATAGGGGGGTAGATGTCCCATAGGTAGGGTAGTATACCCCCTATGGGACAACGAGGAAATCCGCTCCATAACACATTTTTTCTGCTCCCTTGAATCTTTTAGAGTGAGTCCAATTGCAATAGACATTGCTTCTTAGTCATGGGTAATGATTTTTTCATAGGAACCTCAATTTAGTGCCATAAATTGTCCTGGCACATTTTGGGATATTAATTTGAGAGTATTGTACGAGAAGGTTAGTTTTAGTTCAGGATTCCAAGTGTTATTATGCCTTTGAGCGTTTTAAAAGAAAGAAAGCAACAGGAAAGAATTTTAAGCTCAAATATACTTTTTTATATTGTGCGGTATTTTAGTATAATCATTAAGACAGGATGTATCAAGATTTTGGCGCATTTTGCGTTGAGTAAAAGTGCAGAACTGTTTCTTGAAGGTCTATTTGAGTTTTATATCATGTGTAGTATATAGCTATTGTATTGTAGATAATTTTATATCTCGCAGGAATCACCATTCCAAGAAAGCTCCCACTTCATCGATAAGATTCTCAGTAAAGGAAATCGCATGCAAAAATAAGAATACTCTTCTGGTAAAGGCGTTAATTTCTTAGATATTGGCCCAGTTTTTCATCCATGACAAGACATTTATTTGTGCCATTGAGTGAGTTTGCTTTGAATCGGGGTTTCTGTCAAGAACTGAATAGAGAGACTAGAGGGATATTTATCTGAAAGAAAAGTGTGGCACTAACAGGGATGGCAATGAATCAAGGGTTGACTGTGGTTTAATGTGGCTTCAAATTTGCGTGATCCGCACGCAGAATGCTTCAGAACTTCTTGTAAAGTTATCGTGAACATTCGCGAAATCGGTCGTTCATGCATGAAAAATGCATCTTTCCTTAGCTTGGGTTTCGATGCTGTACCGCATACCGTACATATTGACTGGTTTTAAATATTTCATTGAAAAGATACTAAGCACGTTCACTCACGTCTTCGGGTCCCAATCAAAGTGATTTTATTCGAAAGATCTAACATTTACTGTATTTTCTGGATTTATTTTCCCAATAACAGATATATTTCGAAAGTCGACAAAGATGTGCGAACAGCGGACATGCCGTGGACGCCCAACAAGTATCAGAAAACATCCCGTCGATCGTTCGACTCGCAAATAAAGCTCTGGAAGATCGCTCTTCACGCGTGGGACCGAGAAGCCGAAGACGACAGTGTTAAGTGAACGCCGAGACTCAAGTTGTATTACAAGGTTATGCCTGTTATTATTATTTGAATATTTTGTGAAGAATGCGAGGTAGAAGAATCCGTTTTTGCTACGCTATCGTATATTGTACATCTTTTGTGGGTTTTTTCTAAGTGTTTTTTTTATATCCCGGAGAACGTATCGGATGAAATTTCGGAGATTTCAGCGTAATTTGGTACCCGGAATTTTTGGTTTATCGTATTCCTCCTTTTATGCGTGTGAATTTTCCTGATCCTCGGGCTGTTGTTTTAATGGTTTCAGGTTATTCCGCGGTCTCGTCAATGAATTTTCTTTTGTGCTAGTAAAACCGAATCTCGCAAAATTCAGTTGCTGTTCGAAAAGCGAATGTTCCTTCTGTGATTCTGTATAATTCAGCTTTAACAAGACAGCTTTCACGGGTGATTTTCCGAAAGCGTTGCGGAGTGATTGGCTCCTTCGAAACCCTAGTGTTCGAGGATTTCTCGTGGACATTATTGGTGTTTTGTACGAAAGTGGTGGAGAAGGGGGGGGATTAATCCGTGAATCTGTTGAAGCTATTCAGCGGTGAGCTATTTTCTTATTTTTAATCATGGAAATTATTAAATTACCCGCGGGTTTGAATGATGATCATGTTTTTTTTCAATCTACCGTATTTATTCCAGTAGCGCATGCATCTTTTCCCCAAAATTCGGAGAGAAAAAAGCGGTCGAATATACATTTTTAATAATTTCGTTAAAAGGTTTCAGAAGTTCAGGTGTGCATTGTACTTTATTCTAATTGGAAGTTTTCAATCAATTTCTTGAGAATAACGTACCTATCTAGAAACGATGGAAATGGTTTGAATTCTGGTTCAATGTATAGAGTAGGTGAGTAGGGTACCAATACTACCCTAGTTGAAACCTGATGAAATGCTAATGAGCAAAGGTCTGGCAAAATTCCTGAATTTTTTGTATTCGATTTTTTTTACAAGGGATAATTGAGACTTTGGATGCGAATTTTGATAATTACTTGTCAAAGAAGTACAATATTATTGATTTTGATCCGCTTTTTTTAAGGACGAATTTCAGAGGAGGTGTCTGAAAATTTAGCATGTTCGCATTTTAAAATGAATTCTTATTTGAATTTACTCTTATTTGAATTAAAACTGTATTTCAGCCATATTTCGGGGGAGGTACTGCTTTTTAAAAAGAAGTGTTCGCTCATCGCTGGAGGTTTATCCGAGTTTCTACAGAAACAATTCTTGAAAATGTAGTTTGATCTTTTTCGATTGAATATATCCGCGATATTTCGGAGGAACTACTGTACACGAAAAAAAGATTGTTGTAACGTAATTCTAGTTCTGAAAATATATTTCTATATTTTGTTTTGTTTTCAAAGAGTTTTCTGTATAATTTTGTTTCAGCATTCGGTCTTCAGGAGAACAGTACCTGTGAAATTTGTGAGCAACGAAACCCAGACGTCGAGGATTGGAATCGTGAAGAAGCTACAGCCTCGTTTCGACCTGTGCGTGGACGACATCATCACGCTGTGTCCAGCAGTAGTTGCCGCCCTCATTGAAGGTCATCTGAGGCCTCATTTGGTCATCCATCCTGACGCCCTTGCCGAGTTTGATGGGATCAACACCCGGGAACCCAATTGTGTTGTGTTCTGGGTGATGCGGCGCATCACTTGTACGAAAACCTGAGTACCGCATTTCGCGTTTTGATGGGTTCCGAGGAAAAGTTTCTGTTCTGTTTGGGAAAAAGGTGAGTTTGCTTTTCGAGTGTGAAAAGTGAAAAAATCATTTGAGTGTTACAGTCAAGCCACTCTCGGCGACCGCAAAAATAATATATATATTTTTTTTCAAACAAATAACTCCTAATGATTATAGCATTGGAAATTCCGTTAAAACGACATCTGTCAAAATTCACGTATTAACTGGAGTACCACGCGCCCTCACGTAAGGCGTCCACCAGGTTTTTCCAGTCAAAATTTGTTGTGAAATGTCATACCCTATACTGTAGTAAGACGCACACCCAATTTTTTAGTGACTGTGATAGTAAAATATTAAAAAAAAAATTCAAAATTTAATTTCGACTTGACTTGATTTTGAATGTAAATTTTTTTCGATTATTTCCATTAAAAAGATGATTTATCTTTAAAACGTTGTTCCATCAAATAGGTCCGATATATCCCCATAAAATCGGATGCAGTTTAATGCAAAACAAACTTTTTTCAATAAAAAAATGCACATCATGATATTTTCCTAGAAATTGTTGAGGCACATTTGAGAATTTTTAAATGGGTCTTTTTTTAAATGAAGAGTACAGTAATCCCAATAAGAATGAATCTGCCTTTGAATCAAAGAACAAATGGATGCGCTTGAATAAATGACTCTGGAAGGAGGTACGTTTTTGCCTGACACTTGTATTATTTTATAATTCAAGATCAGCCCATTATTAGGAAATCACGCCGCAAGGTAGTTTCAAAATAGGAGGGAGTTTTTCAAAGTCTCCGTTTGAATTTCATGAAAGAGGGTTAGAAATAATGATAATTTTTCGATACATGTGTTGCAGAAGAACTTCACAATGTTTATTAAACATTTCCCACGAAAGTTCATCCGTTTAGAAGACTATAGATTTCGACGTTTAGTGAAGTGTTCGTCAGGACCTTGAAAGTTTGTTATAACGAGATTTTACTGTAATAACTTGCGTTTAGTAAGGTCATTCGATTGCATTTTGAATGTGACGATTTTGTCCTGCAACAGCAAAAATGTAATCAAAGAAGGTACATTATTTTTTCTAGGTCTTCAACGCAATCATATGAGGAGTAACATTTGGAAATTAATCCCATTACGAAGCAGTTTAATAGAATTATATTTGGGTTCACATTCCACTTTCAACATTCATTGTTCTTAACATTTTTGAATTGCAATATTTTAGTCAGCTTTTTCATTTTATTTTTGCTCGCAAAAAATAAAAGGATGAAAAAAAGTTCTCATGTGGTCGTGCTAATGAATAGGATTGTTTTCCTCCTGAGGAACGAACGATTCGACTGTAGTGAATCGCCCATTATTTGTTCATGACATTATGTAAAAAGATATGAGAAGCAAAGTTTTCTTCTTTCTGTACCAGTTTTGATTGGGAAATTTTATTAAAAGCTCAAAAATCGCACAGAAACGAATTTGAGTTCAACGGTGGACATTGAAATGTTCACGGAAATGTAATGCATATAGTTTCCAGATTTTCTCTCGAGAGCTTCTTTTACGAAAGAAACAAGTTTTCTTTTTCAGAAGTTACTGTACTGCAAAGTAAAAAGCTAGGTTTCGCTTAATCGTAATGAATTTTTTGTTCGATCGATGTTTGCAGAAAATTCTGGCAAGAAGACGGTGAGCTGACTTCGGGCGTGGGACCATTTGCAGTAGGACTCGAGTATGCGTGTGGTGTGAGATACGGAAGTGATAGAGAAACCATCGGAATCCTATTTCCTGGAAGGCGGGAAACGGCTCGGGATGAAACCCGAGGAAGTTGTGATGATCGAGGATGATATTGAAAGCGATGAAGTCGGGGATGATGGGAATACTTGTCCGAACGGGAAAGTATTGTCCGACGGACGATAATCACCGTGTGAAGCCCGATGCCGTTTTGGGCTATCTTTGTGCTATTATTGACGAATTTTTGGGTTAAACCCCTCGTTGTGTTGAAAAGACTTCACGTTGTTCGAGTGTGGTTTTAGTCATTATTTCTCGCGTATATATCGACTTGTTTCGAGAGCGTCGGAATTTTTTTGGAAGTGAAACTCGATTGATGGAAACCCGCATTTTGAGTGCCAGTGAACAAAATTTGAACTTCAGTAAGGTTAATGGATTTTTAATTTTTTTTTTCAGACTCGAATTCTTTTTATTCAAGGAAAAATTTACAGAATTTCTGTGGAAGTGCGAAGGATTGGTGGTTATTTATTAAGTGATCGACGTTGTGTCAATTGATTGATTGTGTCATTCTTAAGGTCTTAGCCATCTGTTTCTTTTCAAGGCTTCGTGTTGCATGTCCAAAACTTTATCGAAAACAAGAGTGGTGGCCCTTAACGTACCACCAGGGTTTGCATGTTTCATTTTATTTTTTTGGAAGGAAGTAACCCACCTCTCGTGCAGTGACATCTACTAGATGATGAAAAAAGCTTGTCAAATTTGATTGGCGGCCATCAGTTTACATCGTGGGGGAGGGTTTTCAACATTATTCTGAAGACTTTCTATGTATTTGTTGTTTTTTGAACCAAAACCCTGCACATGAGACAAGTGTGACCTTCATGGTGAAGCTATAAACCTGTGATCCTGATTGATGAGGAAGTCAAACTTCCTGCATATTTTTTAAAAATGTTGATGTCCAGGTGTGGACGGGCACCACCAACAATGACTTTATGGTTGTAGTTTATTATTTTATTGCAGGAATTTGAAGCAGTGTTGAAGTACTGCACAGTATTTACTTGAGTACCATGAAACCTTGAGTATGATGCGCACCCAGGTTTTTCAGTCTAAAGTTTTGGATCAAATTATCTCCTTGAGGAAGACCTGAGCACCGCATTTTTAGTGACTATAAATCTGCAATATTTAAAGAATAAACGCACCCAAATTTGAATTTGTTTATGAACAGAACCTGAATTCAAACAATTCTTGATTGTTTGAATAAAAATAGGATTTAAGATGAAATCGGTTCAAAATTCCCCATTACAATCAAGTATAATGCAATTCTAAAACTTCTTGTGAAATGTATACCCACCTATGATGCACCGCCGTCTTTCCTCTCAATTTTGATTTTAAAAAAAGGTGTGCTTGGTACTTGAGTAAATACTGTACAGTATAGCATATTTGTACTAGGGTCAAAGTTATTATAGATGGACTCTTTCTTCAACAAAATTCAAGGGGCCATAAAATAAAGCATTATACAGAGAATATTGTTGTTGACAAGATCAGGGTAAAGAGGGTCAGCATGTATCACCTGTGGAATGATGTCTCCAGCTTTCCCTTGTCCACCACTTGTTGTAAAAGGCATTTTCAAGCTGTTCGTCATTTGATTTTTCAGTTGAATCTCCGCTTTATTAGTGCTTTATTAGCCGTTTAAAAAATATCAATCAGCATGAGTACTTCGGACAAAGCCGATAGCAAGACAATTGAATCCTTGCAGAATCTCGCCCACCGACTCCGAATCTTGTCAATTGATGCGACTAACAAAAGCAATTCTGGGTGAGTGATTTTACACCTACAAATTATTTTTCAATCTTTTCACGTGTTTCTCATTGAAACAGGCATCCGACGTCATGTTGCTCAATGGCCGAAATTGTTTCGGTTCTTTTCTTCAACGAAATGCGCTACAAGTTGACTGCGCCCAAGGATCCTGCGAACGATCGATTCATCCTGTCTAAAGGTCATGCTGCTCCGATCCTGTACGCTGGTAAGTTCTGTTTTTAATTTTGAAGTGAAATGGAAGTTCGGATCATTTCAATGTATGATTTTTATGTACTGTACTGTCCTAGCTTGGGCGGAAGCTGGTCTTTTCCCTGTTTCGGACCTGGACAACCTTCGCAAGTTGGACTCGGATCTTGAGGGACATCCGACTCCGAGGCTGAACTTCGTGGATGTAGCGACTGGATCCCTCGGGCAAGGATTGGGTGTAGCTGCGGGAATGGCGTATGTCGGGAAGTACTTGGACTCGGCGGATTACCGGTGAGTTGAAAAAGCTAGGCTGGGCTGTGGTTTCCGTGATACTGTACATTGAATGTGAGGAGTCGTATTTTCGAGATTTTCAAATATTTTAGTTCAATCTGGGACTACGCATGCGCTAGACCAATGTTCCCCAACCCGTGGTCCGCGCTGTTGTTCCGCAGAATTTTTTTTTGCCGATCTGCAGGAAATTTTCTTCAGCGTAATAAATGTATCAAAATTAGCAATGAAGTATGTTATCTCTATCTAGAATTTTGGAAAGAAAATGGCAGTTGAAATTATTTGATGTAAAATAAAAGTTGACTTTTCTCATAATCATACTTCAGACACATTTTTTGCCTGCTGAAATATATTATTTTAATTTTTCATTCTGAGAAACATTTCTTAAAACCCAGCTTGGAGACATTCCACTGTAGCTGCTTCATTGGTTCTTGACTTCATGTTTGCGAAAATGCAGAACTAAGAACTTATAGACGGTACTTCAGAAAGTTTTTTGTTTTGAACTCAGACGTTTTTAAAATACTTTGAAAAGGTCAGATGACCTTTAAACGGCCAGACGTTTGAAAAAATACCTTTAAGCGGCCAGAGCGGGCCCGAAAAAGGTTGGGGAACAATACAATATACAATACACTGGGGCCCCGAGATGCGGACTTGAATGATGCGTAGATCTTATTGACCCAGAACGTCCGCATGTTGGATCGCTTCTCTCGAAGGCTTCAATGGAAATGTATTCAATTTGTTTTCTATAAGTTTAATAAAATACATTATTTTGTCTCAAGATACAATAAGTTAGATAGCAGTTCGTGAGAAAGCAAGAAGAATTACAGGAACTTGTAATTAGTGATATCCTGGGCCTTAAATTGCCTTTTAAATGAGTTGAGAGGGTGCAAAAGTTGGAGGCAAGGGTTCATTTGCCCAATTCGTCTTTCAATTCCTTTCGAATCGCGTATAGCTACATTTTTATTGCGTTTCTCTTTCAAGTGTAAATGAAAAAATAGCCGAAATGTCTCCAGAAAATTCGAGTCATGCAGATTTTATGCGGAAAACATGCTTTGTTCATATGGGAATTCAGGTAGGGTCCTGAGAAAAACTCGACTCGAGGAGTTTTGATTTATGGATGTTCAATTTCATATCTACTGTCTTTTAATTTTCATGTCCGTAGCACTTACTGTTTAATTGGCGATGGAGAAGCAGCCGAAGGATCCATTTGGGAAGCCCTCAACTTTGCGTCCTATTACCAACTGGACAACCTCGTGGCCATCTTCGACGTCAACCGTCTCGGTCAATCAGATCCCACTTCTTTGGGCCATGACATGAACACGTACAAGAACCGTTTGGAGAGTTTTGGATTCCATGCCCTCGTGGTTGACGGACACAACATTCAAGAACTTCTCGACGCCCTTGCGGAAGCTAAAAAGACGAGTGGGAAACCCACGGCCATTCTAGCCTTCTGTAAGTTCCCCTTTATGTAAGGCCCTTAACTCCTAGAGCTCCCCACCGTGCCCTTTGGGGACCCATCGTTACCAGGTCGACGCTAGCTTCATTAACTAACAACGAAGAAAAATTGAGTACTAAATTTATTCTGTTCATACAGTCACAACGCATTTTTTATTATAACCAGTTTGTGATCCCAGCAGTTTCTTCCGAGGAACATTTTTATACTGTACTGAAATAATTTCGGTTTAGTGAATTTTTTTTCCACTGAAATCTCATATCGAATTTTTTGCCCTGTACAGTGGGCCATGTGCGGATTATTTATTCATGCAGTAAAATCTCGTTACAACAAACTTGTGGGGACTTCAGAAAAAGTTTTTTGTAACGAATAATTTGTTATAACAAGATTTTGAAAATTATTCACTTAATTGATGATTTTCTTCAAATTAGACCTGCATCTTTCATTTGTAGCCTTTTGAGGTGTTATTCAATGGTTAAAAATTTGTGATCTTCAAAAATAAATGTAATTGTTAATGAAAAAACAGATACTCTGAATCACAGTTAAATACTAGCACACTTTCTTGACTAGAATTTTTTTTTAGAAATTCAAAGACATTCAAGGGGAAATACATTCCGGGAATTGAGGATCTCGAGGGGTGGCACGGGAAACCCCTGGGTAGCAATGGTCCAGCTGCGATCGAAGTAATTGATTGTTGCTTCTTTTTAACTCATGATTGCCCTGTTCATACAGTCACAACGCATTTTTCATTATAACCAGTTTGTGATCCCAGCAGTTTCTTCCGAGGAACATTTTTATACTGTACTGAAATAATTTCGGTTTAGTGAATTATTTTTCCGCTGAAATCTCATATCGAATTTTTTGCCCTGTACAGTGGGCCATGTGCGGATTATTTATTCATGCTAGTAAAAAGGAAAAATCGAAGTTCTGCCTCAGCAAAATTTCTTCGGAAAAAAAGGTTTCCAAAAAGAAGACTTAGTACAGTAGTGTATTGCAAAAAATTCACAGCATGATATTTTTCTTGGAATTTATTAGGATCATTTCAGAATTTTGAAATGTTTTTTTTTTTTATTAGGTGAAAAGTACAGTATGTCGAAAAGAAGATACCTCTTTTCAAAGAAATTGTGGACTTGCTTGAATAAATGACTTTTATTAGGTTAGGAAATTAGGTTTAATTAATAAGAAGGAGGTACTTCTCATACCTGACTTTTATAACATTTTGTATTTCAAGAATGTTAGCACACTGGAGTATCAAAGAATTTGAAGCAAGGTAGATTCAAAATGAGGAGTTTATTTGAAAATTTTCCATTGAATTTCATTAAAGCGAACGGAGAATAATTATGTCTTCAATATACATGTTGCATAAGTAGTTTTCAATTTTTATCACCCGTGTCTCCTAAAATTTGACCCATACAGCATGTTTTCAAAACTCTTAATCTTGCTACAGCGGACTTTTCGTTACGACGATTTTTTTCAGGTCCCTGAGAGTTTTTTTAAACAAGATTTGACCGTGGAGTCTAACCTCAAAAAGCCGCCACCATTCATTTGTGAGGTTTAAAGGGGAAGCAAATTTATAAAAAAAAAGAGAAGCTGAAATGTTTTAAAAATTAGGTTTAATAAGAAATGAAATTCTTATTTTTTCTAGAAAACAATCAATATAGCCGTGGGATTCGTAAATTATACTGTGTCTAGATGATGTTCGCAAGCATTAAATTATGTCGTCTTTGTGGTCGTCTGTTTATTATTATTATTTTTTATTGGGATTTCTCGCAGAAACTTTAATCCTCCAAGTGGGCTATAAAAAAAAATTAATTGGCAGGAGAATAATTGAGTTTTCAATCAATTGGGGAGATGGCGTTTTAACAGGGATTCCGATGCTATTATCATTAGGAATGATTTATTTTTCAAAATAAATTGGCGGTTGCCGAGGATGGCGGCGTCTTGACGTGATTTTGACTAGTTTTGTAAAATTCGCAGGCGATTCAAAAGCTGATTACGGATCTTGACGTGAAGCCTGTTCCTGCGGCTCCAACCGAAAGTAACCTGGTTCCTGTGGATGCATCCAGTATCAAATTGTCTGATCCTCCGGCGTACACGAAGGGAGATAAAGTGGCGACGAGAGTTGCTTACGGAACTGCGTTGGTCAAGTTGAACAGCGATCGTGTCATTGCATTGGACTGCGATGTCAAGAACTCGACCAACTCGGAGAAGTTGCGCAAGGTATGTATGTGTTTGTGTGTTTGTTGTACGAGTATTCCTTGCACTTTTTTCATCTCTATGTTTGTGACTTGTATTTGTAGGCGTTTTTGCTCTTGAAAGGCAGGCACTTTTTTTTGTAATTCGTTGAATCTTTCGGACAGTCGAGTGCTCGACATCATCTTTGCACGATTTTGAATGGATTCCTTCATGTGCATTACAAGATGAACAAGAGGTCTTCCAGATGAAACTATGTTGTGGCTTTTCAAATTAGTAACCTTCCACTTATTGCTTTGAGAATTGCGTGGCAAGAGGAGTTACTGCACATGATTGTTAGTCCTGATCTGACAAAAAAAAAAAAAAAAAAAAACTCATTGACTATTTTGTTTGGTTCCTTGAAATTCCACTTGGACAGGTTCCCTTATATTTGAAGGAATTGTCTACCTATGTGTGTTTTGCAGATTGACAAATTGCGCCACATCGAATGCTTCATCGCCGAGCAGAACATGGTCGGGGTTGGGATCGGGGTCGGGTGCCGACACCGGGCCATTCCGTTTTGTTCCACGTTCGCCACGTTTTTCACGCGAGCCTTTGACCAGATCCGCATGGGCGCCATTTCCCAGAGCAACCTCAAGTTCGTGGGCTCACACGCCGGCGTGAGCATTGGAGAAGATGGCCCGTCGCAGATGGGCCTGGAAGACCTGGCCATGTTCCGCACGGTTCCCAACTGCACCGTCTTCTACCCGTCGGATGCCGTGTCTACGGAGAGAGCCGTTGAGATCGCGGCTCGTTTGCCTGACATGTGCTTCATTCGAACGTCGCGACCGAATTCCACTGTCATCTACGACAACGACGAATCCTTTGAGGTACGAGGGTTGGTTCATAAGTTTTGGGACTTCAGAAATAGATCCGTCGGAGTTTCAATAATTGAAACTCCGATGGTTGAAATGATTGAGACTCTGATAATTCATTAATCTCCAACCTGTGAAGTGGGTGGAGAACTCTGGTGGGAACTGTCGAGTTTTTACTCGTGATCATGCATTAAATTGAGAAATTCATTTTTAAAATCCAAAAACATCCTGGAGCATCACAAACAGCATGCGCTATATCATATTTTTTCTGTTTATAGTCATGCCTTTTCTAGAAAATAACCGAGGCCGCGCCCCGGACAACCCTTGTATACATGATTTTTGAAATTTTTTTTTTGAAATTGCATTATAGGTCGGCAAAGCGAAAGTTGTCAAGAAGTCAGACGATGATAAGGTGTTGGTGATTGGAGCTTGCGTGACTCTTGAGGAAGCTTTAACTGCCTCTAAGCAACTGGCCGAAGAAGGGGTGAACATCAGGATTATGGATCCGTTTACGATCAAGCCGATTGACCGCGAAGGCATCATCGCCAACGCTCAAGAATGTGGCGGGAAAATCATCACTGTCGAGGATCATTATCCTGAAGGTAATACAGTGATACGGTAGAATCTAGTTGGAACGAAGCCATCGGGGCCAGAAAAATACTTGTAATTTTAACAAACAAAAAATCATTGTCATGGAACTATTTTTACATTCCGTCTGTTGGACAGGGACCTGAAAACGAGTTTTTATTTTAATCGATTATTCTTTATCACAATAAAGATCTGTTGGAAAGAGATTCTCTTGTATTGCATGCAACAAAAAATGAGTGAAGTACTGATTTTTCTTTGTCTGAAAAATTTTTCATCCGGGTAGGAATTAAAAATTTCCGAGTATTGTACTGTACTCTATATACATTACCTGCGACTCTGGTACTACAGTACATCTTGTCATGATGAATTTGTTTCTTGGTCCCGACAGATTCTTCATTCGCACAATGTTTTAAAATTTTTTTTTAACGAACCAGAATTCCCGTATACCGTAATTTCAGTATAAAAAATTGTTATCTTGATTATTTGTCCATGAGCATTAGAAATGTTCACTAATGGTCACAGTATAGAAAACCCCTATTTGTGTATACACTAATGGAAAAACCTTTAAAAAATATCAATGCTGATCTTGTACAGGGAATTTAGTATTCCCGGAAGTATGAAGCCAGAATCAAAATTGATTCAGCTTTTTTTTAGAATTTTGAAGTGGCTAATTTGTTGTAAGAAATTTGTGTATGGAAGCATACTGTTCTACTTCAGGGAACATACGGTTTGAAATTAATAAACGCTCATCCTACGTCTGCACTTTCTGTTTGTTTCAGCTCATACTTCAATGAGATCTTTTTTTTTGTAGGAAAGGGAAGGTTTGAAATAAGATATTTGTACTTCAAATTTTGAATTTTCTCCATTATTCCATCGGGAGAAGTTGGAATTTTTGGGCAATTTTTTTCATATCTGTTGTGGAAGCACAGTACGTCAGAGCATTTTAACCTGTTTCCCACAAGATTTCAGTCTGACGTGCTCCAGAGAACCGTGAATTTCGATTTGATACATTTTTATCCCGTACTTGGGACTTCTTTGTGATGAGATTTTACTGTACGCAAGTGAACTCTACAACGATTTTTTATGATTTCTCGAATTTCGAACTCGACAAAATTCTCCTTACAACGATGTTTTTTTTTCACCTGTACATAGTAAAATCTCATACAACGAACTCTCAGCAGGGACCTGAGAAAAATTCACCAAAGCGAGATTCATGGTTTTCTCTTGAGCATGTCAGACTGCAAATTTTGTGGGGAAACCGGTTTGAAAATTCCCTCTACAACGAGTTTTTATGTTTCCTTGAATTTCGTTGCATAGAATCCCTGTAACATGGAGAGAGAACTCTGTGGGCATAAAAAAAATCGTTGCCTACCCAAGATTTTGGTAGCTACAGAGAGGGAGAGTCGACCTGTATTCTTGTCTCGGTTATTATTCATTTTTTAGGTGGATTGGGAGAAGCGGTTCTTTCTGCTGTCGCTGAATGCCCCGGAATCATTGTCAAAAAGTTGGCAGTGCCGAGAATTCCCCGATCTGGACCTCCAACTGCTCTGTTGGACATGTTTGGAATTTCTGCGAAGAGCATTGTAGAAGCGGTCAAGTCCCTGAACTGAAGAGATGATATGATGTAACACACGTAATATTATCTGCTAATAATAAGAGCCGTGTCGGTACTTTGCTTCAGGTTTAAGCGGTGCTTCTCGATTTTCAGCATTACTGTATTTTAGATGTTCCGGTGAAAAAGAAAAACAAAACTGTGGGCTGAGGTTTCAGTAGGGTAATCAAAACATGTTTACTGCCATTTTTCGGGACATTCCGGTTTGTGATGGGTACTTAATAGCTTTGCGCGTTCTGTTCTTTGAGAGGACGTCATTAGAGATGGTTTTTTTGTTGTTTCACATTTGTAAACAGCACCTTGGCGTATTTTGCTAGAGCTGAAACTGTGTTGTCAACTCGGAATTGCTGCACTTTTCGCGAATTCAATTGGTATGCCTCACTGTTTTCTCAAGCTTATACGTGCAATAGTATTTTAAAGATGAGTCCGAAGATCGATTACTGTCTATCCATCTGTGTATCTGCTGGCCTATTCTTACTTTGTGACTATGCTGGATACATTCGAAACGAATAAACTCGAGAAAGGTAAACTTGTTCCTGTATATTCATTTATAATGTTGATGATGGCCGGCTTTTTATTATGCATTTGAACTGTGCATGGGAGTAGGCTGTAGACTGCTGGTTAATGGTATAGTCTCCCATTTTTTTCTGCTGTTACATAAAGGCAGATAATGGATCTGAGTGACAATGAACTAGCTTATTATTATTGTACTGTACTTATTTGTACAGTATTTTACTTGGTGTTTTTGATGGGTAAGAACTAAATCTAAGTATTCTAGAAATTTGAGTTCTTGTATTGTTTGCTTCTGTATTGTTGCTTATCAATGTAATCAACATAGAAATTAACAATATCAGCAGGTGTTGTTAAACACTGTGGGTTTTACAATCAATACAAATTTTTATTTTGTATTGAAAACCTTTAAGAGGATGACCATAGAATTGTGCAGACAATTGATTTTAAAGATTCGAGCCTCTTTTACCAGGTGAAACCTGGACCGAGTACTTTAAGTACTCTAGACAACTGGGAAATAATAACACAAGCAAGATTGACTTTACAAGTGTATATTTGGTTCCAACATATATGCAATATATTAACCAGCCTAACACGGACTCGGTCCTCTCTGAGGGTATCTTTACCACTGCCGTCTACTGGGCTGTGCAAGGCCAGCCCAGCTTACCAAGTTAGCTTTACCAAGTTAGCTTTTACCAAGTTTATTAACTTGGTAAAACCAGACAGTATAAGGTCATTGCTCGGTGATGGCCATCCAGCCAGACAAAGAAAGGAGACACACACGGATTCCGCAACAAAGTATATGTGAATAATTTATGGGGCTGTCGCCCGCCTGGGGAGAGTTGCAATTAGGGCAGGTAACGATGGAAACTCAGTTGCGCACGCATGCGCCGCCATCCACATTAATGAGTGGGGCAAGGGGCAAAGGAAAGTTAGAGCACATTTTAAACAGCTGACAACAATCACCTGGCACAAAGAAGAAAAAGCTTGCTTTTTCTTTTTTAACTTTGTTGCCGTATGGCAATGTTTTGCTCTATTTAAATTCAGCAAGTGAGAAAAGTGCAACAAGGTTATTCCTTCGCATTCGCAGGTACGTGTGAATTTGCATGTACAGATTTTCAGGTAAGTTTGTTTCCATCTCTGCCATTCAGTTTCCAACTCTTGCGGTGAAACATAGTGCGTGCTTTTTACAGAGTCTTTGAGAATATATATTGAGGTTTTGATTTAACAAATATTTAAAATGCTGGCTGGTAAATTTTTTTGTTTTAGCGGCTTGTATTATTTTTAATAAATATTTCTCAAACGCTCAGAGTGAAAATTGCGCATTAATTGGCGAAAATTGGACTTGCTATGATTTATGCAAGGAAGGCGTTCGTCAAGTTACTGCGTACGATGGAATAGTTAAATTGACCGGTCCGGAACTTAATTTAAATTGTGCAGAATTCAACCAAGTAAAGGTAAGAAAATTATCATTGCAAACATTCAATCTTCGAGAATAATGGACTGTTGATTCTTCAGGTGGTGGTCCTCAATGGTGATGTGGATTGTCTGGGAGATGCAGAAGCTTCTTCCATTTCTCTGGAGGGAGGTCCCTGTAAATTGACGAGACAGTTGTTGGCGGTAATTCGGACAACAGTTGCTCCAGTCTTCAGCAGTGTTCCCATTTTTGAGGGGATCTCCAGTGAGAATCCGGTCTTTTGTGTAACAGAGAAAGTCCTTGATGAGATGACCCTCCCAAGGGAATCCATTCTAGGAGCAGGGGATCTTGGAGGGCATCCTTTTAACAGCTCCGACATTTCACAAAATCATACAACATTCGCAAATCATGATCATGTTTACAAGCAAGTAGTTGCTGGGGTTTCGAGTTTCATTGCAATAATGTTGTTGGTGGTAGGAATTTGTGTGGGCATCGCAAGTGGCCTGATCATTTATATGGTCAGGGAATATGCCATTAATCAAAGGCATCGTCGCGATTACACACAGGTAAGTTAAAAATAAAACAGAATTATAAACAAAAATCTTTAATTAGTTTATGATTTTGACAGGTTCCGATTGGGGAGCAGCAAACATTGACTCCGGAAGTGGTGGAAATGCAGAGTGTGACGAGTGAGACGCGGAATTCAACTTTAAATACCACAAGTGACTGTAATGATTCGGGCATGGAAAGTATTGATCTTTGTGCTTTGTCGCCAATTTTGCATCAAGAACAAAAACACTATGGTTCTGCGTCATCCGTATTGAGTAACGACAGCGTAGTTGTAAAAAATAAAGTGAAAATAACAAAGAATCGCGCGGAAATGCGAAAAAGCGTTCATAGTTTAAAAAACGGGCAAGAGGAAAGAATAAACTTTTCTTGTGTTGTTTCTATGAAAGAAGGAGGAAATCGCGTATTTGAAGTCAAAGGGGGAAGGGAGCCCCTGGCAATTTTGCCATGTATTTTGGAATCAGTATGGAGCGCGTAGTTTTTTGGTTGCCGCGTAAATTGCGCAAAGGTTGACAAGAAAATAAATTTGAATGAAAATCTTCATGACGATTTTCAGAATTATTTATACTTCTTGATTAAACTATCTGATTTTAATTATTTAACCAAATCATGTTTATTTCTTTTGTACAGGAAAATACACCTGGCTTATTTCTATCAGACACAAATATATGAATATACACTTTGATATATATATATATATATATATATATATACTTTCACATTGTTCATATACTTTTTACACAACATATAACCTATTCTTATATTTCTTTCCTTAGAATTTTCACATAACCGTTCTTTGGAAAATACATATATATATACATCTTAATACATATGGAAAACAATGGTTGCTACTTATTCATATAGCATTTTTATATAATGGATTTATATATATATAAATGAACATTTTTTGGTTTGGTAGGTAAAAGTATCCTTACAATTTAAACGGAGCTTCGGACTATCAACAACACTGCTATTTTTCAGGGAGCCAGGAAGTCAGCAAACTTTTATTGCTGCATCTGCGCAAAGCGTTGATTCCCTGACGCGTTTTATGACAGGCAGACCCCTCTTCTCGCCTTGGAGGTTGAACGCTATTGAATAGAATACGGACCCCTAGGCAATTTTAGCAGTTATTTGCTCCAGTTTAAATCTTTGGTTCAAAACATAGTAATCTCGTCCAAGCACGATAGTCTACTTGGTAAGGAGTGCCACCGTTTGAGAATTTGCAAATTTTTGGTCCCGGGTTGAACCTTGTCAGGGGTTCTGGCTTGTTTGTGCCCATCCAGTTCACTGTGAGAAATAAGTGATACGGGATCAGATCCAAACGTGCCAGGATTTCTTAAGAGGGGACACAAAAATTGAATTCTGGGATTTTCACTTCTGGTTTGTGCGTTGAGCATTACAGTAAACGTCCGAACTCGGACGTGCTTATACCGGCATTCTATCATCCAGGAAGGACAGCCCAAAATTTGCAGAGAATACAAATCGTTACCAATAAGCTAGGATGAGCTGCGAACCATTGACTTTAATGCATGGTTCATGGCTGATTCTAGCAGCTTGGGGGGATTGGAATTCTACGAGGATGACATCAGGAAGAAAATACCTGGTATGACTACATGCAGATTGGGGGATTTGAGTTGTACGGTCTATACTGTTGGTGTGAAACTGAATTCCAACAGTAGGATGCATACACTTGAAATCTCTTTTTCGTTTCCTTATACAAATTTTATTGAAGGATATATTCTAGTAGGTCGAGGAGGCATTAATTCTACATTTTCAATTTGTCTAATCAATTGATTTGCTCTCCTACAAACTAAATATACCTTCATCTTGGCATAACAAAAGTATAGTAAACAACACATAATAACCATAGAGGTAATCGACAAACCGAGAAGATAAATATGTCCATAATCTCTGAAGTGCATTTGTACTTCACTAATGTCATCAATTACTTTACGTTTATCTGATTCCGGAGTTATTTTGGTGACGGTTTTTAGTTCAACTCCTTCTATATCTAAATTAGTTACTAAATCGGAAACAGGACCATTTATCATAGTATATTGTCAAGAGTTATGAAATTTCATAATTCCACTATGAGGTAATTTGTATGAATTTTGAGTGGGACCGTTTCCTTGGTCTGGGCAACATTGCGTGACCCAACTTTCTTTAGGATTTATGAAGGCAAATTCATCTTCATCTAATCTTAAGAAGTTGCTTTCAGGAGTAGGGACATTTTCAAGTATGCATTTTTGATTTATCTCCTTTTCCTCTCTATTTTTAAGTAGAGCCTGTAAGCATTCATTCGCAGGTCTATTTGGCATAATGTTAAACTTACATAGTTGGCATCTTGAAAAGTCAATTGAATCAATGCAATTAGGTAATTCGTCATATTCTAATCCCAGGATTTGATCAGTATTCATGAGTAAGAAATCTTCTTTTAATTTTACTTGTTTCCACTTGGGGTTTCCCAAATAAGTTTCTTCCAAGATGGGTAGGCTATGGACCTGGAATAAATTAAAGAATGATTTCTCACTTAATATAGGAATTATGGTCATTAAATGATACATACATGACAAAGGTAAAACTGAAGAAGAATTGGTTAAACACCCGAAAAATGCGCCGACAGTTAAAGGATTTGTATGAATGATGTTTATTAACTCCGCTGCTGTCAGGGCGCTGCTTTCGGTAGCCAAGAATTTGGTAAGAGCAGTTTTAATGTTATTTGGTGTTATTAAACTACTTGGAAATTTTAAATTGTTTTGAAATTCCACATTATTAATTATTGTTTTTAATATTGAGTTAAGGTTATTCAATTGCGTATGTATAGATAATGTAATTGTCTCGAAAACATCATTAGAAGTAATAACACGCATTTCTTGACTTAATTTATTGTAGTCATCTACAAGTCCTTCTATGGTCTTAAAGTAATCACTTGGTGTTGGTGCAGTTAATATAACTCTATTGGAAGTAAAAATAGCTCCAGCAGCAGGTATATTTTTCATTCTATCTTTTAAACTTTTCTCTGAGAAAAAGGAAAAAGCATGTGATGGGATTTTTTCATAAATAAAGGCTTGGTCATATAACATGGTATTTATTGAAGTTGAAGTGTTCAGTGATGACTGAATACCTTTAACTAGGATTTTATTTTGCCTAATGTAGTTAGGTCCAGATACCGACAGGAGGTATTTGTTTATTTCTTCAACTAACTTATAGGCTTTACTTTGAATTTCTCCAATAGGGTATGATTTTTCTATTGTCCATTTTGTTTTAGGGATACATATGGGATATAATTTGGAAAAAGTTATACCTTTATTTCCGGGAAAATTTCTGATGGGGGAAAATACATTTGTTTGTTTGTTATTTCCCACAATTCCTTTATTCTCGGGTAATTCTTCTATAATTATACTTTGTACTGGTATGACTATTGCTGGAATGACGTAGAAAACAAGTATATAATTATTCATTTTTTAATTATTACTTGACACTTCTTCAGTTGACTTTTCCTCTTCTGTGGACAAGTCCAAAGCAAGTACTGCCCGTCTTTTGTCCAGTACTTGTTTTCTTTGCTCTCGTTGTCTTTCTTCTATTGGTTTGATGGCTATTTGTCCTTGGCAAGTCCAAGAGGGAAGAATGTTTCCGGTGTCCAATCCCGACAGAGCACAAGGTCCGTAATGCTGTCTGTCCTTAACCGGAGTACTTCTTTGTCCTTTAGCAAAAGTCCTTCTGAAGGTTGGCTCTTTGTCTTGTTATCCAAAAACTATTTTAAGAATGAGGGAACAACGATGATCAGTCGTTGTGAACTCTTTCTAATAATTTAAAGGAAAAAGAGGATCGGAGATTTAAATCGTTTTCCGCGACTTTCGAAGGAAACGCAA
>CAJPEX010001682.1:0-17817 GCA_905338405.1 Notodromas monacha
TAACTCACAAGGTCTTCAGCTTGTTTCTGTATGAGGTTTAGTTGAATGAACAAATTAGAGAGAATCTTTGATGAGAAATCAAATAAGGCCAACAGTTTATCTTGATCCTTCAAGATTTCAGAAATGTGTAAGTTGGAAAAATAATTACTTCCCATTTTAGGTTAGTGTTCAAAATCAGCGCCAAAAACAAATAAATCTTGGATATCACCACATTACATCATGGCACACTGTGAAATGAAGATTTGAAACAACTTCTTGTAAATTAAACAGTCAGCCATGAATTTTGTGAGATTCACAATGGAGGTGTGCATTTTATTTCTGCAATTGGGTGGACTTACAAGTAAAAATCGGCATTTAATTGTCTCAATTTTACCTTATCGTCAGTAAATCACTAAAAATGCTCATCAGATAAGTAAAATCCCCAGTTGACATGGGCCAGACTTCGTAAATTAGTCCCATATTTAAATATGCTTTTTAATTCTGCTGCTTTGTCCAGAATCTTTTCAAAAGCGCTGTTCTGGCACGCGCTGTTTTCAGCTGCGCTCAACTGTGCCAGCATCCACCGACAGAAGGTCGTTTCATCCGTCAATGACGCATCGCGGTTTTTTTTTTTTACGAGGGTTGTTTCATAAGTCTTTCGAAAATTTCAAATAGATCAAACACAGTTCGGTCAGTTGAAAATATTTTTTTTTTACTCTCATAACCTCGTCACGCGGCAACACTTTGGTGCAGTTCAACATACTCTCCGCCAATTTCAATGCACTTTATCATGCAATAAATCCAACAATCAAAACGTTGGCGCCAGGAAAATTCCAGTCCGAACTTGATATTCGCCTTGGATTTATCGCGCGAAAAAGTGCACTGAAATTGGCGGAGAGTACTGTATGTTGAACAGCACTGAAGTGTTGCCACGTGACGAGGGTATGAGATTAAAAAAAAGTGAATTGCAGTTGCGAAAATCAAGTTCAGACTGAAGTTGATTTTTGCCACACTGTTTTGATCATTGGATTTATTGCATGATAAAGTGCATTGAAATTGGCGGAGAGGACTGTATATGCTGAACAGCACTGAAGAGTTGCCATTTGATGAGGTTATTTAAGTGAAAAATAACAATTCAATTGAACGAACCGTGTTTGGGTCTATATGAAATAGTCGCAAGACTTATGAAACAACCCTAGTATTGTTATTTATAATTTCTCTGGGAATGCGTGTGCTGTACTTCGGTCATGATGAAGATGTCCTTTGTTGCCTGACCGGCAAAACAATGCATTCTTTCTTACCCTGGCTTAAATTTCTGCTCAACGGAGTCGGCAACAGTCAGGCGAAAGAAGAAAAATAACAGCAACGAAAGGAATGCGAACTTCCGCTCGACGTGGACTCATTTATTCAGCAGTTTTTATTTATTTTGTTATATTTAAGGGTCCATTACGATTTTACGGGTTGGGGTGTAATTGAATTTCTTGCATTCTTAGCTTCGAGGTTGCGTGATAGGGAAAGTTTGAAGGGAAAACGGTGACTGATGGAAGAGGATAATAGCGATCTCTCTGAGACGCAAAACAGTTCACTGCTTTTGTTGTTTTTTTATAATTGTAGGTGTCGCTCTTTTCCAAAATCATCCCAATCTTCCGATGTCAAATGATTTGGATAATTTACTAACGTATAAGTGAGAACCTTTTGCGGAGGAAATGGAAAAAGAAATAGTTGCCACTTATATTATTTTTGGGTGCGTTTAACATAGTCTGCGATATTTCAAGGTGGTTTTCAATATTTTGCTTCCGATGTACTTATTGAACCGTTTTTAGAAATACTGTACTGCTGCATTTATATATTGAGTCAATGCATGTCATTAACCCATTTCCAATTCACTAAGTCAAGCATATGCAAACCTTTCTGAACATCTTCAAATCCCGGTTCATGCTCTTCCTTCTGAATTTGGTGACGAAATGTTGTCTTGTGATGATGGAAGACTTATTTAGGACAATATTTTGAATGTTCCTTTATAATTAGCTTATTATTGCAGGCTTCATTTTTCTATGGCGTAAATGCCTGGCGAAAAAATATCAAGCAAATTGATAAAATAAAAAATTGTGAATTTTACAACAGCTTATGAAGTACTGAACTGTGATTTATATTTTCCTCGTCAAATTTCAATTTATTTTCTCAAAGAAGCGCATCAGTCATGCAATGCGCTATCCGAATCCTTGACCATCATCAGAGAATGATATCAATGTCAACTCTGAGCCCATGTCATCATTATGCATGATTTCGAATACAATATGGGAATATAGAAGTCACAATCAAGTTCAGCATGGCTCAAACTTGTCTGGTCATGGACCTCCCCTCCCCCTCCCAAATAAATGTTTTTTTAATCAATTAATACAAAGGTTAATACGACTGTTGTGCCTGAATTTTCACCGGCCTGAAATTCAGAAATGAAGCTATGATTTTCCAATGCGCTGCAATGCTTTATTTTGTTGCAAACCAGATGTCCCCAGCAAATACTGTATAGAGGTTCCTCAATTTAGTTCAGCATGACCCAAACTTTTTTAATCATGGAAGTTTTTCCAAAATGAATTATTTTAAATGAACACAAATAATGATTGTAATGTTGTGCCTGCATTGTGTTTGGCCTGCAATTCAGAAATGAAGTCATGATTTTCCATTGTGCTGCAATGCTTTTTGTTGCAAACCAGTTGTCCAAACAAATAGAGGTCGCTCAATTACGTTCAGCATGACCCAAACGTTTTTGGTAATGAAGTTTTTTCCAAATTGAATTATTTGTACATGAATACAAAGAATGATTGGAATGTTGTCCCTGAGTTTTCACTGGCCTGCAATTCAGAAATGAAGTCATGATTTTACATTGTCCTGCTATGCTTTCTTTTGTTGCAAGCCAGTTGTCCACAACAAATATAGAGGTCGCTCAATAAAGTTCAGCATGTCCCAAACTTGTTTGGTCATGCAATTTTTTTTTTCCAAAAATATGTATGTATTTTTTTCAATGAATACAAAAGAAAATTGGAATGTTGCGCCTGAATTTTCACTGGCCCGCAATTCAGAAATGAAGTCATGATTGAATGAACCCCTTGCCACTCCAACTCCATATTTTTCTGGTCGCCGGGATTGACAGACCTGTGATCACTCCGCGGTTTTTCCGCGACTCGGTTCACGAGCAGGATTTCGCCGGGTAAAATGCGGAAACTAATGATAAATAAAAAATAATAAAAAAGAGAAGCATAGGGAAGAACAAAAGAGAATATGGGGAAGAATAAGAGACCAGTAATAATGATGAACCCGATGACGAGGTTTTGCTTGGTCGGTGGGGAGGAGAACTTTGAGGTGAGGAAAGGCGTCTTTGACACGAGCCAGTAATTTTTGGGAGTCGTGGGTCACTTCCCACCTGTGCCCTATAAAGCGATCAATTCTTGCCATTTTATTTTATTTTTGAATTTCTCGAACAAGTGTTATTAAATTTTATTTTTATATCTGAGGATAAGCCCTTTTTCTCCAGAGCCCGTGTTGAAATGAAATTCTGTGACGAAGCCCCTTGGACCAATTTTGAGCGAAATCATTTTTAAAGCTACAAGAATACGAGAAAATTCCTCGAATAGCCAGCATATCTCGAAATAAGGAATTATGAGTTCTTGCCAATTGTTTCAAGAATTTACTTTTTCATCTTGAACAAAATAAAGCTTTATGCTTTAATAAAATGTTTCGAAAAAATCTTGGGACTTTGAAAAAAAAAAACCTAAAAAACAAGAAATTCTTCATTAAAATACACAGATTTCTGACATACCTCGAAACATGGACTCATGAGTCATTGCCAATTGTTTCAAGAACTTACATCTTAATCTAGAAAAATAATCCAATTTTCCTGCGGTAAAATCTTGTTACAAAAGAATTTGGGGCATTGGACAAAAACTTTTGCTAAAACAAGAGATTTTTTAACAAGACACGAATATCACCGTATATACAGTATTATGTTTCCTTGGGCCACTTTAAAAATTTACGCAATTCTTTGCAATACAGTAATTGTTTGCACTAAGACTTATTTTAACAAAATTTTATTATTTTTTACGTTTTGAGCGCCCACGGAGCCCATGTGAATTTCACGAGGGCTCCGCGGATCGCACATAGACTATCTTCCATAATTGAAACACTTTGGAAAACATCGAATTTTTTTTCATTAATTTTGCGAGGTTCTCAAAAAAGTAAGAAGACAATTTTTAAAATAATGAATAATCATCAGGGAACTCAAAGAAGGGGACTGTTGATTTTCTGCTTTCAAAATTAAATTGTGGTATGCGATTTTTGGCAGAAGTCTCTTGTCGTCGGAAGTCGCAGGGAAACCGGAAGTAAAGCTACGTTTTTTTTTTTTTTTTCGTGGGAACGGAAACGGAGTTCCGAAGCCGAGGAATTTCTCACCGGACGCTCGCCTCAGGGCGCAAAACCAATACGAATTAGCTTCTTGTTTTTTTCAAATTTCCCTACGAATTCCGCAGGAAAGAAAGAAATGAAAAGAAAGCTACATGAGTGACAAATGTGCCCCCCAAGAGCCGTGGTCTTCGTTAACAGTTGCCCACAAAATCGCTGAAGAATTACTACCTGAAAGTACGAATTTCCTCGAATTACACCTTGAGACTGATCTTGATTTTCATTACACTTCCAGAATTATGCTGAACGTTTCGAAAGAAAAAAAACCATCAAAATTTCTCGATTTCTGATGTAATTAATTGTTTTTCATAAACTACATCATTTTGCAATTTACAAAAATCCCCAAGAATACACTTTCTCTTCAATGAATACTTTCTTCAATTTCAGAGATACCCATCACGGTCCTGAACGATTTGCCGAGAGTTTACAAAGTGGAAAAATGTAGTCATCCTTTTTGCTTTGTTTGCAATTAAGTTTTCAATTCACAGATGATGAGAGAAGTTCATGGCCCTCAAAACCGCCGACAAATCCCGACCATTCCCGAACCAAACCAACCGTGAATTCGAAGATCTCCAGTAAACGCCTGCGACTTTGGTGTCTATCCGTCGAAAAGTAGCCAAAAAGTAGGAAACCATGCAAGAAATTGCTCTTGATTTCGTTGAAACAGAGAACATCACTTAGCTGATCTGAAGTTCAATTTTAATTTCTCTATATACGCATAGCACTCAGGTGTTTACTGTTTTTTTTAATTGCCAACTTTTGATTTGTGTTTTTATTTTTACTGAAGGTCAACTGGGATAAATAAAATTCTTTGAAATTCGAATCATCTCTTGTGCAATTTTAGCAGTCCATCCTGAAATGGTCAGCACACTCTTAAACCCCTGGTAAAAGGGATCAGGTTTGATAAGATTTGGTCTTATTTAAAATGAAGGCGATTAAATATTCGCAAAAATGTGTATGCTAAAAATTTCAAGAGATGAAAACTATACACACAACATTACCTTTTTGTAGAAAAANCCTGGTAAAAGGGATCAGGTTTGATAAGATTTGGTCTTATTTAAAATGAAGGCGATTAAATATTCGCAAAAATGTGTATGCTAAAAATTTCAAGAGATGAAAACTATACACACAACATTACCTTTTTGTAGAAAAAAAATTATGTGCAAAGCATGGGTTGAAGGGATCTGTACATTTAAAAAAAAATCTCTTTAACTCAAAGTCATTTCCTCTCAAGCCTCTACATTTCGAATTTTCTGAGGCATTTTGGCTATGATTTTCTTGACACATAATTTGACAAGCAATAAAAAAGTAACTTGACGTGTCTTGAAAGGAAGTGAAAGACTCATTGAGCAAATGAACCCCTGCCTCCAAGTTTAGTATGCTGTAAACTCATTTAAGAAACAATTTAATGCCAAGAATATTACCGTTACAATTTTCTGCAATTCTTCTATATTTTTCACAGCAAAAAATGCTCATTTCCATAACTCAACATTTTTTTATTGCTGATCCCTAGAAATTCAACTCAGAGATATTTGACTGTATCTGCCACAATCTTCAAGATTAGAGTGCCATCTAACCTTTCTGCCGAGAAAAAAAAAAGAGGAAAATCCTGCGATTTATTCGGCGACCAGCCTGTCGGAAAATCGCCAATGGAAGACGCGTGGCGTGGCAAGGACAGCAGACATTAAGTGAAGATTCGGATGGATGAGCTCCTCACTTACCTGGTAAAAGGGATCAGGTTTGATAAGATTTGGTCTTATTTAAAATGAAGGCGATTAAATATTCGCAAAAATGTGTATGCTAAAAATTTCAAGAGATGAAAACTATACACACAACATTACCTTTTTTTAGAAAAAAAATTATGTGCAAAGCATGGGTTGAAGGGATCTGTACATTTTTTTTTTAAATCTCTCTAACTCAAAGGCTTTTCCTCTCAAGCCTCTATAACTCAAATTTTCTGAGGCCTTTTGGCTATGATTTTTTTGACACATAAATTTGACAAGCAATAAAGAGAGTAATTTGACGCATCTTGAAAGGAAGTGAAAGACTCATTGAGCACATGAACCCCTGCCTCCAAGTTTAGTATGCTGTAAACTCATTTAAGAAGCAATTTAATGCCAAGAATATTACCGTTACAATTTTCTGCAATTCTTCTATATTTTTCTCAGCAAAAAATGCTCATTTCCCTGACTCAAACTTTTTTGATCGCTGATCCCTAGAAATTCAACTTAAAGATATTTGACTGTATCTGCCACAAACTTCAAGATTAGAGTGACATCTAACCTTTCTGCCAAGACGAAAAAAAGAGGAAAATCCTGCGATTTATTCGGCGACCAGCCTGTCGGAAAATCGCCAATGGAAGACGCGTGGCGTGGCAAGGACAGCAGACATTAAGTGAAGATTCGGATGGATGAGCTCCTCACTTGGTTGGAACCCATCTGGAACCAGTGGGGAGCATTTTCATCAGGGAACAAAGACGGACTCCAACCCCCCCCCCTTTTTTCTGGATGTGCTCTGTGCACTACGGCGTGAACAGGAAGCACAGAGCAGATGCACAGGAAGGAACCAGAGCGAGAGGCTCTGCAATTAAACTTGGCTTCCCGTGGGTTTCAGGGTTTCGTCCCCAGAGTCCAGAGCATCAGGGGGGGTTCTTCAAGGAAATCGGTCCTTACCCCGAGGGGCGCACCAATTTTTTTTTGAATTGTGCATGGATATAGGAGCAAGATGCCATTTTTCTGGATTGACTTTTCCTTTGCTTATCTCTGTTGTAATCTTTAATTTGTTGCTTTGAAATCCAGGAGGAGACACTGTTTCAACATAAACTTCCAGATCAACTTGGCCAAGTGTAGTTGAACTTGCTTTGTCAATCCCTTGGAATAAAACCTCTTGGATTGACAAGCATCTGCATTTTCTAAACCACATGCAGTTCAACCATGATAACTCAAAACCTCCCAAAGTTGAATACCTCGCCAAGTTGAATTTTGTTTTTCAAGTCCCTGGCTGAATTCCCTTGAAAGCAATCCATTAAAAACCTCCCTAACTTGAAGGCTTTCCCCCTCAAACCTCTTAATGTCAAATTTCCAGAGGCTTCTGGCAATTATTTTATTGACCTAGGAAGGTGGAAAGTAATAAAAAAATTGATGCAGTTTGATGGGAATAGAAAGACTAATTGGGCAAAAGAACCCCTGTGTCTAAGTTTACATCCTGACAACTCATTCAAGAAGTAATTTAAGTTCCAGAATATCACCATTCACAATTTTCTGCAATTATTCTTTGTTTCCCACAACAAAAATGCTGCTTTCCCTGATTTAAAAGCTTTCTGTTTTGAAATCTAGCAAAGTCTAAACATCCCTGAGTCAAATTTATTTGCTGGTCTCTTGAAATTTGTCTTTGAAAGTTTTGATTGTATGTACATATCTTGGTACCTGATAATACAAACACCATGCGCAATGAAACATTCTGTAAAATGAATACTTGTGGTGCAATTTTACCCTTGTACTACAAAGAAACTTTGTATAGAGAAAATTTTTTTTGAAATGCTTTGCAAAATTTAATACAAGGGCTGGATACAATGTATTCACTCAAGTACCATGCACCCTCAATTAAAACATGCACCAGGGGCTTTTATTAAAAATGTTTATAAAATTGTACCCCAAATAAAATGTGCTAAAACATTTTTAGTTACACTGAAACTGCACAACTCCAAAAATTCCAAAATTTAAATTTCAACATGGCCATTAAGCCTCAATTCAGCTAATTTTCAATTTTTTTCATTAAAATAAATTTTCTGTTGAACTTTTTCAAAAAATTCCTATTGGAATATACAGTACAATGATACACACCTAAATTTCTAAAACATTTTCAAAAATGTAAACCCACCCACGATCATGTGCAACCTCTTTTTCCTTCCAAATGTTAAAAAAAGGTTACACCAGGTACTTGAGTAAATACTGTAAGTGAATCTTTTCAGACTTAAAGCAACTGTCTTAGTGTGTATAGCAAACCACTGCATCACATGGATAATCTGTGGTACATTGCTAGTGTTTGACATTGTACATCAAGTACACTATCAAGCATGAAGCATGTGGCAAAACTGAGTCGCAATTATAAAACTCAGTCAAGTAAATGTTTTTCTCTTTTCACGCCTCAATCACTTCACGGTTGAAATGAGTGAAGATGTCGTCATGATGTGTGTGCTTGAGCTTGACATATTAAAGCAGGAAATTCTGCTTCCTTTTTATCCATGTGGAATAAAACTTCGTCGGACATGTTCAACCTCTCCCAGGAACCCAACTTCCCCTCATTGAACCCAGTCGAGAAGGAAATTTAGATGTTGGTAATTTTTTGACGTAATTTCGGGGTGCACGCGACTCGGAACTCCTGACTTCCTGCTGCTCAGTGGAGAGGGGAAAAGCCACAGCTTCAGGGTTGCTAAATTCTGCCTCTCGAATTCAATAACAATTTTGGAAACAGAACGAAGAGATTTCAGCGCAAAAAACGCGTGTTTGAGAACAGGAGAAATGATTTTTTTTATTCAAACCATTTACTGAACCAGTGTTCCCCAACCTCTGGAACTGTGAACTGGCAAATTTCCACAAAAAAAGGTTTTTAAGACTGACGAATTTCTCAAAGTTTTCCTGTGGACCAGCAAAGTTTCAAACATTATTTTGCAGACTCCAAAAAAAATTTGCTTGAAAGAGTTTATGGCAGGTATTTAAAAATTTCTGTTTGTAAAAAATTAAACACCAATGAAGCAGCTATGTGGGGAAGTGCCTACAAAAAAATTAGAAAGGTGGGCTTTAAGAAAGGTTTATCAGGCTGAAAGAAATTCACATAAATTATTTGAATGAATGATGAATGAACAGAACACTTTATTTGCCGCTTTTTGGCGTTCACAAGGTACAATCAAGAGTTCCACATCCAAACCCCCTCCCCACCCAACCCAAATCCCCTCAAAGACATTTAATCACTTCAAAGCAGGAAACAAAGCACAAATTGCTAACAAATGACAGAATATACAATCCACAAAATAAAACTGGACATCTGACATGTATGCATACACCCACTCATTTCCTGACATTGAAAATAAAAAAGTTTAAGATGAGAAATCATATAAGGCCAACAGTTTATATTGATCCTTTAAGATTTCAGAATGCAAAACTTTGGCTGAAGTGTTTGTTGGGAGAAAAGCCAACTTTTATTTTTTCACTGGATAATTTCAACTCTGCCATTGTCTTTGCAAAAGGTTGGATAAACATTACAGCCTTCATTGCTACTTTTGGAAAATTCATTAAGCTGCAGAAAAATTCCCATGGACTGGAAAAAATCAAACCAGCAAGCATCAAAAACATTGTGCCTCTTAGACTTGAATTGGAAAATTTTAATTTTCTGTTAACAGGAATATATGTTTTAAGCAAGAAAATATTCTAATCAAGATTTTATGCAGCAAGATTCCACTGAAATTTCTCCCCTGGCAAATTGGCAAAATTCTCCTACGGGAAGTCCTACTGTGCTGTCATGGGGGTCTGGTTTACTTAAAATATAATGCTAAAATCTTTATTCAATAAAATGAAAACCTCTTAGCATGTTTAAATGCATTATAAGTTATATTAGACTCATGATACCACATAGATTACCTATTTATTGCAGCAAAAGCTCTACAATTTTTGGAGCACTGTCACAAATACACTATTACTTTGAGTAATTATTACATTTTACATCTGCATGATGAAAATATTATTCTTTATGCCTATTTATAAGTGATACTACAATATTTCATTATCAAGTTAAAGAAACATTTTCAATATCCTTGGTATTCCTACTGATTTTTAGATTATTAACACTGAACCAACAAAAGACTGAAACGGCCTAATTATGCTTTTACAGTATATGGAATGCAATTCAAACTCTAGTTTACTTTTACACAATCTTCAAGTTCATGTTGTTTATTCTTCTTTGTAGGTACGATTGATAAGTCCTATTTTCAAATTTTAAGACTTAAAACACTGCTGATTTTCAATTTCAAATTTTGTGTGGATTGTTTTGATGGTGGGGAAATTTGTGGGCTGACAGGAGCCATGTTTAAATGTATATTTCCTTGGCCTCATCAGATGCGTTGGTTTTTTTTTTAGAAATATAAATTTTTTGCATGAAAAATAGGAAGGACTGTCTTGCGTACAATAAGCGCAAAGAATTATGGATTCCACATCTTTTTATTAAAAGTTCAAAAAATGGTCTTCAAAAGAATTGTACAGAACCAAATATAAATAAAGCTGAGATTTACATGTTTGATTTTAAATCAGAAGTGAACTTTCTGATATTGCAAGATTTTCAAACATGCTCATGCAGCAATGATACAGTGGAATTTCTGCTTGTGTATGTCCCAGCAATCAAGCAATTACCAGACTGCTAACAATCACAAATCCAGATAACAACCATTGGTCATCAAAATTTCATTTTTAAAGCATCAAGATTGTTCACAAAGAGATAAAATGCAGCAGGTAAAAATTTTCCTGGACTGAATTTTTTCTTGACCAAGGCCCCATTTTATGGGATTTTACACAACACTAGGAAAAGTTGTGAAAATACAGGAAAAAACTTTTAGGCAAGATTTATGACCATTCAAGATGTGGAAAAACAGAATTTGTTTCATATTTTTTTTTTGAATTTGCATGGAACTCTTCATTGTCATAACCTGAAATTGTCTGACATCTGGCAACCCTGTAAGGCGGGGGGGGGGGGCAGGACAAGTTAATCCCCACCCTAGGTGGAAAGGCCTCTCTCCAACTTACCCACGGATTAACCCCCCTCTAGTTGAACAAAAAATGGGATTTTGTTCACCCCATCAAGCATCATCCAGATTTTATTTCCTTCCCCTCTTTTTCTACTGGTGTCCAGTTCCCTAATTCCTCTCCTTTTTTTCCATATCAAAAGACTGCTGGGAAAGGGGAGGAAAGAACAGATGTTAGTTGGTGTTCAACCCACCCACCCAACCAACCCCTCTTTGGACAAGTCATGCAATCCTGAATTATGTATTTCCTTCATCCTGCTTTCCCTCAGGAGTAAGTCTAAAGATGGGTTTAATGAACAGGTTCGGATGTTCTGGGCAATAATTCATGGGTTGTTTCCAGAGTGCCGGATTATGGCCATGAATAATTACGTTCTGGGTTGCATTTCTGAGTATAGTGTACAATACAGTAATTAGGAACTCACTCAGATTGACAAGAGAGGCCTTCAACTCCTCTCAGAAGCCTTTTAAAAAATTGAAGGACTCGTTCGTCTGGAATTTCCTTCAAACTTGCAAAGCAGAATTTAGGGAACTGCTAGAAATTCCCGTGGCATCCGGTTACTCCCCTAATGACGTCGAGTTAACCCACTTTCCTTCGATTTTTTTCTTGTTCCAAGCAAGTGAATAGAAATTCACTGACGAACCTCTCTCTTATTTTTTTTCCTTGATCTGGTTTTCTGCTCAACGGATCCGAAAGAACGTCATCCCATTCAACTGGTGGTGGGGTTGCCTTTTTGCATTTTGTCTCTCGAGGGTGGGCAAGGACAAAAGGGGTTTCTAGTCCAGCTAATGGCCGTAAAATGCCGGCATCCCAACCGTGCAACAGGAGAAGGGAACGAGACCCTGTTTCTTTATTGCTGTTGAAGGACAGCAGCAACTGTGGTGACCAGCTGCTGTCGCTGTTTTCAGGGCTGCCAACTGTGCGAAAATTTCATGAAGGGGGGAAATGAGGGCGGATTCTTCACATGGTTTGCTGAGAGAAGTCTTGACAACCAGGATGAGAGCTGATCAGTGGAGATGAATGATGTGTGAAGAAGGAAGGCATGTCTGAGAAAGAAAAAAATGAGTGCCATAAAAGAATATGATATATTTTATCATGAAAGATGCCTATCATGAATCAGCTGAATTTTTTCAGTACTGAGGATAACTTGATTCACAGCTGCAGGAAAAGCTTATGCTGAATTGCTAAAAATAATCTGGAAAAAATGCAGTCAAACCTTTTCATGTCAAATTTTTGGGAACCAGCAAAAAAAATCAGGTTAAGGCAGAGGTTTCAAGTTTGGGAAACAAGTATTTTTGTTGTGGGAAACATAGAACGAATTGCACAAATTTGTAAATGTTGATATTCTGGGCATTAAATTGCTTCTTAAATGAGTTGATAGGAACCATGCTGAACTTGGAGGCAGGGGTTCATTTGCCCAAGTAGTCTTTCACTTCCTTTCAATATGCATCAAGTTACTTTTCTATTGCTTTTATCTTTCCTGTGTCAAAATAATAATAGCCAAAATGCCTCAGAAAATTTGAGTTATGGAGGCTTGAGAGGAAAAGCCTGTGCATTACAGAGGTTTATAATGCATTGTTTCCAAGGAAATTCAGACATTGACTTGAAAACATTTGATGTTGGGAGGTATTTGACTCAAGGATGTTTGAGACATTGAGGTTAAATTGTAGTTGGATTTTGTTTTTATTGCACAGTGGGTTGTCCCTGTGATGCAAAACTAATTTATTTAAGCATGCATTATGTTATGCAAGAATGAATTTGAGCAAAACACAATCACTCTCAAGTTTCAATTGGAAAATATTTAATCTTTCCAAAATTGGACACCAATTCAGTGCAGTAAGAAAAAAACTTTGCAATTGATTTGGGTTGGACTTGAGGAGTTGGCCAGGTGTAAACTGGAAATTTTTGGATTATCAAAGTTTTCAAATTACGGAGGTTCAACTTTATCATGAAATGTATCTTCTGAAAATGTAAATTGATCCCATGAAAGTCCTTATTACATTCAGAGAAAGTGAATGATTACATTAAGCAATTTATAAGGGTTGCATAAATTCTGTAGAAGAGTGTCATATCCTTAGCTGAAGTTACTCATCTGTACCTGAAATGAGCTCTTTGTCTTTCTTTTAGTTTGAAAGAATAGGGTGGGAAAATTCTTGTGTATTGCTTGGGATTTTCAGGTTCGTCTTTGGCAACCCTAGTGTTATTCTCAGGGCCCCACGCACAGCGGACACAGGCATTTCCGGCGCGTGAGACACAAGCGGGGTTTGGAGACCGGGGAACATTCGTCACTGCAACCCGCTGTTACAATTTCTCCTTTTCTCTTTTTTAATCTCAAATTTCCTTCCAGGTTCAGTTCTGCCTGAAAAAGAAAAGCGAAGATTTCTCAACGGTGTCAGGATAAAAAAAAAGGCACCCGGCGAAAAATGCGAGGAGAAAAGTAACCTGTGAAAAGCAACCGTGACAAATTCTTTGCCTGCGTTTTCATCATTTTTTGTCTTCATTGAAATGTTTTTTTTTTGCAGTTTAGATGAAGCATGAAAAATAATCTAGAATATCATTCTGGAATGCAGTCGTTAAATTTTGTGTTTTTTGCTTTGAAATTGGAACGTTTATTTTCATTTTCATAGGAACTTGAAAAACGAGAAAACTGCGCCTGATTTTTCTTGAATAAATTCGGTCTCGTCGAAGTTTTAAGCGAAATTTGTAGATAATTGCGGAAATTGCCCTGGCAATGAAATTACTAACGACATTGTTTATTTTTCTCTTCTTGTTTATATTGGAGAAACGAGGAAAACATTTCTTTCACGCAACATTTACGAAGTCGATCTCTGCTGTTCCGAAAGTTTTTTTTTTTTTTTACGCATCTGGAACATGTCCAGTTGGCAACTCCGTAATTTATTTGCTTCCTTTTCGTTTTCTCGGTTTCAGAAGGAACAATAAAAAGATAAATTCCGGTGAGGATCGACTGCGAAAGAAACTGGATCCGACAAGTTCAAGAGCACACTTGGGTCACGGTTCGCTGGAGCACTGTCCGGATTGTTAAGTTGAAAAATTGTCAAAATTTTTCTCGGTTTTTAAATAAACTGATTTCTCTTAAATAGAATAAATTAGTTCCTTGAGAGTGCACTTACGAATCTTGCGCATCGATACGAAAAAACAGATGAGGAAAAATAAGCCTTGAAGTGCATTAAAAGAATTCAGATTTTTAGCTCAGTGCTTTTGTGAAAGGGTCTGGGATTTGCACGACACGATTTGCCTCGCTATTTATGCTCCATTCCTTTTACTTCATTCATAAATCGTGCAGATCATTAAAATCTGGAATGAAATCCACAAAATGCGTGATTATTTTTTTTTAGAAATGAGAAGGTTACCATCATCCAGAGTTTCGCCGAATTCGAAGGAAAAGCTCCGCCGATTGCAATTTCGCGGGCTGGCAATTAACGCCTGGCGCCAGCCCAAGTGTCGTTCATGTCGTTGGCTTTCTTCTTTATCGCCTTCCATTTATTCCAATCTTTGCGTAACACATTTTTAAAAATAATTATTCACTTCATACTACTCACCATCATGACCCGAGGGATTTTATCAAATGGCATTTCACGTCGGCGCCGGTTTTATTGAGCCGACGCCAGCCACTCGCGGTTAAACAGGGGCTGAAACAAGTTTTCTTTTTATTAAAAAAAGTTTTTCACACTGCTCTAGAAATTATTTTTGGAATCAGTAGTACTAGAAGTTTTGCTCCTTGGGAATTGATTAAAGTATTTTTCTGCTGATCTTCGGAGAAAAGCGGGGACTCTGCAGTCGAACGCAAATTTCTATTGAGAAATTACACCGAAAATATGAAGGGTTCATCCAGGTTATTCACACCGTCCGGATAATTTCGTAAAAAAATAAAAAATCGTATAGCATTAGGCTAGTGTTTTTGAAGTTATTACTGAAGAAATAATCCCAAAAATAAATGTTAGAAAAAAATTAAGGATCATTTTAGGAACAATATTGAAATTCTCTTCCATCTGTAAGAACATCTTCAGAAGCAAGTTTTCCTCTTACATGTACTTGGGTTTCATTGCATATTTTGAGACAAATGTCACTTGTTAGTAGGATGGCAGGTTCAGGGAATAAAGGAAATTAGCATCTATTTCAAGTTTTCTCTCCATTTCATACTAATTATTGAATTATTTGTTTTGGAAGCACTTGAAGGTATATATTGCCCATTTATTACAAAATTTCAGAATGTGTTATAAAACAAAAATCTCAATATACAGCACATTTTCTTTTATTTTCTTACCAAGTCCTTGGGAGTTTGTTGTGATGAGATTTTACTGTAATAACACGATTATTTCAACATATGCTCCTGTGGGCTTTCTGTCAGGACTCAAGAAAAAGTTTGTCATACTGAACAAGTTTTTTTTAATGAGATCTTACTGTATAAGGAGTGCAGATGACAGACACTTGACATCCAGCCAGGTTATCAAGGAACATTTCAAAAATACTGGATGTCTGCACAGATTAAAATTAAAAGAGATGAAAATATTTTAAATTCATCTTCAGTTCTGCATCTCTGTGTATATACCTCAGATGAGATTTGACATCTCAGTGCGACTGCGAATCCAGACGCCTCAGCAGCCTCGCAAATGCATGCATACAAAAACATCCGAGGGGGTTAACAAGGGTTATTGACACCTTCCCGACCATTTCGCGAAAACTAAAAAAATTGAGTGAAGGAAAAATTGCCTTGTCTTCATTGACAGTATCATGCTTGGATTCATCATGATGGGGTTCGGAGGGGGAATCAAGGTTGTAAAGGATGGTTATTTCGAACCCTCGCGACCATAAAGAATAGCTATCAATTTGAAACCAATTTTATCTTACACGTTCTGGGTTCTTGCTAATTTAAAAAAAAATTAAGCGCCCGTTTCCTTGCACTTGAAAGTGCAGAGCAAATATTTCTCAACCTATGACTCAATTTCAGCGAAGTATTTATTGCATATGATGCACTGAAAATTTGTCAAAGCTCACAAAGTCAACAAGGGTTATTTTTCAGGAAGAAATTTTATCCCTGGCCAATAACACATACGCAGAAAAATTTGCACAATGCAATTTTTAGATCAGAATACCAGACATCAAAAATATTGACAAAATACTGTATGCGCTAATTTCTGAAAATTACCAATTGATTATTCTTCCTATGTTAGGGCAACCCATTCTAAAAGAGGGCCAGCATAAAGCCACTGAGATTACTCAAATACTTCATTACATGCAATTCTTTTTCAAAATCAAGAGACAAAAGAAGGGCGTTGATACTTAGTGGTAATGCATACTTTTTTTTAAATTTTAGGTGCACATCACATTTGATTCACTCAAGAAAAACTTAATTTAGGCCCAGTTAAAGCAGTAATATATAAACTTAGGATCAAAAAGCAATTCAATTATTTTTAAATTCAAGTCAAAGTTCAAATTTTGAAAGCTTTCATCTATGGACAATCTTCCAGTCAAAAAATAAGGGGTGCATGTCTTAATTGGGGATAAGTTTTTATCCAAATTTTAGGCTATAAAATCTGAGGTGCACATCTTACTTCAGGGTACAGTACATGGTCCTCAAAAGAATACAGGTATTGAAACAATTGTGAATTATTTTTTCATTTAGAAAAACTTGAAACTGTCCAGCAGAAAGAACATGTCATAGAACGAAAACAAGTCGAAAAAACACACGAAAACAAGCCATTTTTAACATACTACTTCAAAAACAAAGTCGCACCTTGTTTGATTTACAAGAAGTTACTTTGTAAACTCTCTAATTTATTTTTGCATACAAAAATCAATTTGATAAATAGGTTCCCAGTTGAATATTTTTTCCACCACCAAAAAAAATTCAGAGTTTTTTTTTTCTGTGACATGGTGACAGTTGCTTGTGGGCCAGGTTGAAAGAGTCTCTGACCTTGAAGCTTTTGGGATACACTGGCCCGGAGGATGATGCAGCAAATGAAAACGTAGAAAAAAACTTCCCGGTGCAAAGGACCCAAGGGACTACACTTCTTTATTACTCCAACCTGCTTTCGACCAAGCTCTATGGACTTTATACCTTTTATCCCCCGGTAAAATTTTTTCACTGGTCCTCTCAGAGGGGTTTCATAAGGGTCATCTTTTAAGGACAAGAACATTTCTACCTTTTTTAATGAGTGGTCAGTCAGTAACACAATCTATATTTTGCATCAAGTTATTTCAAAATTTTATTCATCATAATTTATTATTTTGTGTCTTACAAAAATAAAAGACATTTCCTTCAATTCTGGGAATTTGGGAAGATGCAGTAATTTTAGTATTCTAATGGAAAAATAAGTCCCATTTGAATTCAAAATTTTCCGGAAATTTTTCTTACCGTATATTATATTTCAATTCGGAAGTCAACCCCAAAAATATTATTACTGTACTGTATTTGAAAAAATGCTTTAAAATGCGAAGCACAATGACTGGGAAAATCATTCAGTATTTATGAATTTTGTGGAAGCCCTCTGTTTCATGTTCTGCCAATTTTTCTTTTTTTCTTTCCTTTCGTGGAATAGACAAAAAATTTCAATTCCACGACTTGCAACTCCGC
>CAJPEX010001682.1:18449-51863 GCA_905338405.1 Notodromas monacha
TGTGACATGGTGACAGTTGCTTGTGGGCCAGGTTGAAAGAGTCTCTGACCTTGAAGCTTTTGGGATACACTGGACCGGAGGATGATGCAGCAAATGAATTGCATCTTTTTTTGAAGGGCCACGTTTCCTGGGTTCCCTGATGTGAAGAAATAATGAGGTTGGACGAAAGCTGGTTCGAGATACCTGAAATATGGAAAATAGGGGGCCATTTTAAAAAAGTGACCAACTCTCAGAGGGGTTTCATAAGGGTCATCTTTTAAGGACAAGAACATTTCTACCTTTTTTAATGCTATATTTTGCATCAAGTGCTTTCAAAATGTTATTCATCATAATTTATTATTTTGTGTCTTACAAAAATAAAAGACATTTCCTTCAATTCTGGGAATTTGGGAAGATGCAGTAATTTTAGTATTCTCATGGAAAAATAAGTCCCATTTGAATTCAAAATTTTCCGGAAATTTTTCTTACCGTATATTATATTTCAATTCGGAAGTCAACCTGTTTTTATAATAATGACATGACATAAACTTTTTTACGAAATTTTACGCTTCGTGTTACTGACCCTTTTAGTAAGTCATAAATACTTAAAACACCTTCGGGAGACAAAGTACAAGACGGTTAAAAAGATTTTTTCTTTCCTTTCGTGGAATAGACAAAAAATTTCAATTCCACGACTTGCAACTCCGCGCCTTTTGTTGTAGTGCATTTTCACCCGATTACTTTCTTTTTCACACATTATATATTTAAACAGCGTGCATATTTATTTATTTTTTCCATAATTTTCCCCCACTGCCACAAGGAGACGAGGACCGATTGTGCACAAGAGGAGCAGAGACGTTGGCTGGAGGTGAGTTACCCGGAAGGGTCGTTGGCCCCAGGGCATTTTTACTGCGCCTCCGCGTTTTTTATGCCCTGTTCTGAACCAGGTTCCATTCTTCTTTTCCCCCTTCTCTCTTCTCTCCTCTCTTAATCCTCATCACCTGTGTGTGTGTGTGTGTGTACTTGTTGCTTTTTGGTCCACCAGACCTCCTTCCTTCACCCCAGGGCACTTCATTGCCATGGGATATATAGTGAGTTTGAGGTGAGCTTGAGAAGTAGAGCATTTTAGTGATGCCTTGTACTGTATAGCGCTTGAAATTATGGTGAACTGGTACCCTTATATAGATTATTGATGCATTGCATAATGGATTTTCTGTGGTTCACAATGGACCTAAGTTGCCATGATTATGGTTTATTTAGATAGGTTTAGATACCAACCTGTGGTCCATAGACTGGCACCATTCTGCAGAAGTTTTTTTGTTTGCTGGTCCTTGTGAAATTTTCTCCAGCACAATAAATCAGAAGTAGCTATATGAAGGTTGTTAAAGTATCTTTATTTGAAATTTTGGCAAGACAATGGCAGTTACAACTATCTCATGAAAATTAATTGTTGGCTTTTCTCCTATAATAACACTTTGGACACATTTTCACCTCATAAAATAAATTATTGCAATTTTTCATTCTGTTTACATTTCTTCAAGCTCACCTTTCTAATTTTTTGAAGACATTTAGCTGCTTCATTGGTACTTAACTTTGAAAGAAAGCAGATACTTTCAGAAAAAACTTTTTTGAGTCTGCAAAAGTTGTATGAAACTTTGCTGGTCTGCAGAAAATGTTGTGAAAATTTACCAGCTCATGAAAATTTTCATAAAAATTTGCTGGTCTGCAGGCCTAAAAAGGTTGGTGAACACTGGCTTAGACAGTTTAATTTGCTTTGCTATGAAGTGTCTGCATGAAAATGAATAGTTTGTTGAAATTGTGGAGATGTGGACAAAGAGAAATAAATACTGTAAAGTAAAATTTTGTTATAACAAATAAATCAGGACCCAAGTAACATGCAATGGGGCCCCAACATGCAGACACCCCAACATATGAATTACTTAAATTATGGACACTGTGAACTCAAACAATTTTCCTGAACATATGACTAACCTCTCAAGATGTGGATGCTTTGTCAAAATTTACAAAGAAGTAGAATTTTTTCATTTTTTTCAGGATGAGGATATCTCTTGAAGACACTGAACCATTTATATGGACAAAAAGCCAAAATGCATCTAATTTTAAATTTACTCTAATTTATAATGCAAAAGGATAATTTTTGCATATCTTTTTATGGAAGTAGGTAGTTGATACATGTCTTGTAAAGACGACCAAACTAAAGCCCTGATGAAAAAAAATAGTTTTCCCGTAGTCTAAAACATACGAAAAGAAAACGCGTCGATGAAAGAAAGAAAGTTGTAAAATGAAACCTTTTGATTTAATTCTTGGAGGACTATGTCCCTTTTTTCCATGTAGGAGCAGTAAAAAGAAACTACTGTATATTCCCATTCAAGTGTATATGTTGAAATGTAATCCAACATGCAGATCTTCTAATACAATTCAGTCCAAGAAGTAATTACAACTATGTCTTGTGGCCCACATGTATTTGTTTAAAAAAAAAAGAAATGGAAAAAAATCTATGAAAGACAGCGTTCATTGTTCAAAAAAGAGAATATGTTATGCGTCCATTATCCGAGGTAGGTACCACAAATAATTGTCTAGTCCTTCTGAAGATTTATTCCCATACATATCAGTGATAAAATTTAACCATGTGCACAAATGCATCAAAATAAAACGATATCCCCGTTATTATTAATTTTAAAAAAGAAACACACTGCTGCACTTGTCCTCCCATGCACATAATCCACAGCCTGAAACATCAAGTCTTGGCAGAATAAAAAAAAAAGAAAGGGGTTCTTTCTATTCAAGTACTAAAACGGGGGAGAAAAGTATCACCCACAACCCAGACAAGCACAATAAGGGACTATATATAGTTACTATACATATATAACACAGGAGAAGAAGAAGAAAAATATTTTAACTGAATATTAAAAAAATATATATGTATAACTTGAAAAAAAAAGGCTGAGGGGAAACTGGGAATTGCCCTGGAGAGAAAACGAGAAGCCACAGGAAATAAATACGGGAATCGCGGTTGTTCGCACCTGCGGAACGGATTCAAGCTTATTCTCCTTCTCGTTTCTCCCCCCCCCCCTTTTTTTCGTTTTGTTTTGTTTGGTCAACGGTTCCGTCACGCTTCGTTCCACGCAAATTCACCCCATCCCTTGTGAAAAAGCATGAAAATATTGTCTTGCCCTGAAAACGTATCCGGAAATGAAAGAATCTTGTCAAAAGCAAACATTACGAGGGTTGGTAAGCATGCGTGTCTCGCACAATGGACTCTCACGCTATGCTGTCATTTTTTTTTTCTTCTTGGAATTCTGAGCCTTGCTTTGGATTGTAGTCTAAAAAAAAAAGTGCTGGCCTTATGGCCAAATGAGGCTACAGGTGGTATCTCGCAATTCGACACAAATCTCTTGCCAAACTAGGGTCAAATTTAAAATTGTGGTCAAATTGCAAGGCACTTATTGTGAAATTCAAAATATCAATGCAAAAACGCAAAAATATAGCCAAAGCAAGTCAAATTGCAAGTCAACCTTCCTGCAAATTTGACCATCAAATTGCAGGATGGTTGAATTGCAGGAGGTCAAATTGCAAGGTACCACCTGTACAAAATTTTTTTCTCAAGAATGCAACACCCCTGTTGAATATTGAAAAGCAAAAACAAAGTAACATTATGGTAAATCATAATTTATGTATTTTTATGTGGTGTGATGTATTTTCTTGAATGCCCATTTAGTGAATTTTGATTTTATTTCCATTTTTATGTCAGAATCTGTTGAATGGATTTGGGGGGGGGGGGGGGGTTGGGAAATTTTTTGAACCTTTTGAATTCTGAGAGGAGGCAAATGAAGCTTGTATATCAAGCAATCAATCTTGCAAAATTTATGACTCTTAATAAGTTAAAAACCTTCCTAATTCAAATTTCCACTTTCTATCCTGCGATCCGATTTACAGTACAGATAATTCAAACTTCCCTAATTTGAAACTTTTGGGGACAAACCTCCCTCAGTCAAAATGTCAAGGTTTTTTTCTTAGTAAATTAGGGGTACATTTTTGAACTTTCATTCCAGAAAACAAAACAAAATATGCAGGAAAATTATTGTGTGGACTCTCTGCATGGGATTTAGCATCTTCTTGCAGGTCTAGGCCATCTATGAATAAAAATTCCAATTATTTGGCCAGAAAACGATTTCCATTGATTAACCTACCAAAATGAAGGCAAAGTACCCAACTTGAAAACTGTCTAAATTTATTTTAGAGACCCTTCAAATATGACTTGAGTTCCCAATTGTACATAGTTAAACTAAATGACAAAAATGTTCTTTGCTGAACTGTGAAAAGCTATTGAATGTCTAGATAAAAGACTATTAAGGGATTTTTTTTCTAAAATGTGGCTGCTCACAAAACATGTAACCAAACAATTTAACCCTGCAATGGATATCTAATTGTCCCAAAAAATACTTCTTACCTAAACTTTGAAAAGTTGCATGGAAAGTCCAATCCACTTTAGTTTTACAGTGTGAAATGAACCAAGTAAAAATATTTCTCTGCCAATGGAATTGGGTCATGAGCAAGATTTAAATTGAAATATTGTTCTGACCAGGTCCCCTACCTTAAAATGTTTCCCTTACTGTGAAGATATTTTCAGTTTAGAGAGAATTTTTAAAATAAAATTTGTCTGAGCATGTAAGAGAACAATACTGGATTTTTTTGAACTTTTGGCAAGAATGATAAGCTGTACTCTTTGTAATTTTAGCAAATATTCAATAAAATTAATTTTCAAAAATATGCTGACACCTGAAGTTGATATTAGACGGAGTTACAATACTGTAGTTTCGTTTAGGATTGAAAACAATAAGTAGGTTTACTGACATAAAGGCTAATTTAATAGGCCTTGGCCTATATCATCTTATCATATACACTTTATGCAGTATTATTTTTGCACACTTACTCTTCTACGCACCATTTTATGCTTGCTGTTGCGGAAAGTACTGGATTATTCTTTTCAATGTGGTAGATCGTAAAATAAGAGTAGTTGGATAGAGATTTTTTATCACTAGCCTTCGTCATCTTTTTTTTACCCTTTTTTCCCTCCATTTCCGTTCCTTCGCCGCAGGCCCAGAAACGTTTCGCTGACCGACTCACGAACAGCACAGCATGTTCTCCTTTTCTAATAATAATCAAAAACCAGGAAAAAATACAAATAAAATAAAATTTGAAACAAGGCGTTAATTTCGCGGACTTGTCACGTATCCGCGCCACGCAAACCAACATCTTTTCAACGTTGCCCCAAAAACTTTCTTCCCACTTGAACATAAACCAAAAAATTAATAATAGTAATAAAAAAAATATTCTACCTGACAATTGAAACCAGCAAAGTTTTTACACCTTTTTACAACCGTCGACGGGAAATGCGTTTGCTATATTCCCCCTCGTCTTTCAGCCATTTGTTCAAGTGTTGATTTCTTTTGATCCCGAAAGCAAAAAAAAGGAACAGTTTCGTTATCGGAGCTTGGCTTATTTTAGCACTTCCGCCAAAACGGTTGCTCGCCTGTTGTGAGCTCGGCGATTAAATTTATCGCCTTTTTTTGCCCGGATGTGCTATAGAGAAAGAAACTGAGGAAAAGGGTTCGGACGAGGAAAATGAATTGAGAAACTAGACGTACAACTTTGACTCGATGCACGAAATAATTATTAATCTGCGATCCAGTAACTCTTTAATTTGTTTATGCTTTCGCACGTTTCACAATTTGTATTTCTGGAGAAAATATGCTTCCTCAAGATATCACTTTAGGCTTCATTCTCTGAAAATAAAACACGCTTTGTATTTTTTCCACTGCGAAAATAAGGCAATCTTCCACTTTCATAACATTTATCATTCGTTTATGCGTTCGCACGTAAACCAGGATTTATTCTTCAGGAGAAAATCACTTTCCCGGGAAAAATTATTTAAAGCTTCACTCTCGGGAAATAAAAGCAAGGTTTACACTTTTTCATCTGCGAAAATAAGGCAATGTAGAATGCAACACAAGCGAATACATCACAATCCAGGTCTCGAGAAACATTCATCTATATTTTTTAAACTTGCATAATTTCAATTTGTTCGGGTTTCTTAATTTTAACCAATTTTTCCCACCCCTTGGTCAGTGGACTGATGTCAGTCTACATAAGTTTTCAGCCAGTCTGTGGGGAATGTTCTTTAGGAAAATCTATTTATCAAAATTGGCAATGAGGCCTGCTATCTTTACCTCAAATTTTAGAAAGACAATTGCAATTGAAATTGAAACATAAAAGTTTGCTTTTCTCCTAATAACACTTTAAAAAAAGTTGTCGCCTGCTGAAATAAATTATTTCAAGTTTTCGTTCCTAGAAACCTTCTTCGAAGCGCCCTCCCTTTAAAATTTTTTTTTTTACTACATTCCATTATATAGCTGTTTCATTTGTTCTCAACTTGATTTTTTCAAAAAAAGCAGAATCTTTTTAAATGCATAAAGTCTTGCAAGCAAAACTCTGTTTGAGTCTGCAAACACTTGATGAAAGTTTGCCAGTCCGCAGAAATTTTCTGGAACTTTGACAGTCTGCAAAATATTTTAGGGAAATTTGCCACAAAAAATGGGGAAAACTGTTTAAATCAGTGTTCCCCAGCTCTTGGTCTGCAGACGTTTTTTTTTTTTGGTCCATGGGAAATTTTCTGCTACATAATGTATTAATGAAAGTAGCAATTAAGTCTGTTATAATTTTTCCTGAAATGTTGGATTGACAAATGCAGTGGAAAATATATGACAAAAAAGTTGAAGAAAAAATTTTCACCTGCTGAAATGAATTATTCAAATTTTTTTCAATTCAGAGAAATCTTGTTTCAAGACCACCTTCCTAATGTTTTGAAGTCATCCCACTACATTGATGTTTTTCATTGGTTCATAATTTTTGCAAAAAACGCACAAACTTTTCTAATGCCTACCATAAAGTCTTCCAAGTTTCAAGCACAACTTTTGAGTCTGCGAAAAGTTTATGAAACTTTGCTAAGTCCACGGATGATTTTTGGGAAATTTTGCCAGTCTGCAAAACTTTTATGGAAATTTGCCTGTCTGCAGGCCCAAAAATAAACTCTGGTTTAAACCACTGATAAAAATCTCTTTCCTGAGAAAATTTCACTAAAGTATATTTTCGAATAGGTTACGTCATTTTAATCGACAAAAATTGAATGTAATCTTGTATACTATTTTTTTTTTAATCCTGCATTGTTTTATTTTTTGACTGAGCATTTAAAATATTTAAAAATATGTACAGTTGTAATGGAAAGCACAACAATCGGTTCTGCGATGATTCTTAAATGACACGAAGTTATATTTCCTGAGAATTCCATTTAAATGTGTTCTAGAACACTACTGTAGGTTTATTCGCTTTAAATGACGAAAAAAGGGGGAATTTAAGCGCGTAGTATTTTTAAAAATCCTGCTTTGTTTCATGTTGTGAGTGAGCATTTAAGATATTCAAAAATACATGTACAGCACAGTAGCTGCATTGGAAAGCATGACTTCGAAATCCAGGTCAGTAATGCTGTGCGATGATTCCTAAATGACACGAAGTTTCAATTTCCGCGGGAAATAAAAGGAATATCCTGCAAGTCCGACTCTATCTCTCTCAGGGGAAAAACACGCAAAGAATGCTAAGAAGCTACTTGATGGCAATAAATGTTTCCTAGATGCCCAGCGAGAAGTGTTAGATAAAGATCTGAGATGCCTGGACCCACCGCAAAAATTCTGGTTATCTGTGTCAGTGCATCAGCCTCTTACTGTCACTCACTGACATCCTGAACAGCAGGTGAGGCAATAAATTAACCTTTCCCGGCGAAAAATAAGACGTGCTCACGACTTTTGAAAATGCCTTCATCATCATATCTTCCCGCAGAATTTTCAAAGAAATTCCTAGTCTTCAATACAACGAGAATGAAGGAATTGATCAGAATTTGCAACAAAAAAAAAAAAAGGATTCCCCCGGAACGAAAAATACGAACGTCACCCTTCTTAAAAGCAGAACATACTGTTTTATCTGAAGACGTTACGCATTTTTCAAAATTTTCGAAAAAATTCCTCATATGATAAAAAGTCACGAAATAAATCAATCAAAGAATTGAATTGGATCTTCTTCAAATTCTTGCTGGAAATTTCCGAAGAAATCCACGAGATCATCTCATTTAAATTTCCAGACTGATTTTTCAAAACGCTGAAAAATCGTGGACACAAAATCATGAAAAAATAATCCCATTTAATAATCTGATCAGCACAAAGGACTCAGGAGTCAAATTTTTGCTTTGAAATATCTGTGAAAATATTTCTAAAAATTAAAAAAATGCTTTTACAATCGAACTACTAAAATCAGACAACCTTGGTATTCAATCGTAGAACAGGTGTATTTTTTTTTTACACATTTTAAAAATAAACCCATATGTGCTGTGTACCCAGATGAGCATAAGGCTAATGCTGCTTCATCATCTTCAATTATTCAAGTGCAAATAAGAGGGTCTGGGCAATTTTTCGACATGCTGGTCTGAGATTTTTCATTCCCTTTTTGCTATGAAGAAAAAAAATAAGCATTTCTTAACATGCAAGTACTTGCTGGGTTACTTGATGGGTGCTTGATAGCCCACTTCACAACCACCATATGGTGCTTCAGAGGGATTTTGCTTTGGGTGCTTCTGTTTCCCTGTGGGAATTTCAAAGCAAAAAGAGAACAGAATTTAGCCAGAGATTCTCTAAGGAGTCTATTCTTTTTTTTATTATTTGGATTGCATTAAAATGGGTCTCTGCATAACCAAAGAAATATATTTTTTGCATGATTTTTGTCAAGCAAGTTGGAGCAAAATGTTTTTGCTCCAGCTTTGTGGAAAAATATTCAATCCACACCAGACCAGACACACACAAAGCATCCTTTATAAACCAAAAATGACTATATTTCAGCAATTTGTTTTTATGAAAGTTTAAATTTGACAATGGGGTCTCAGCTAAAAAATTCTCCTGCTAAAATAATTACCAGCTTTAAAAAATGTTTTCAAGGTTCCTACAGAAGTACAGTCAACCCCCATCTAACAGACTTGATTCGTGCAAGGGACAAGTCTGTTAGACAAAAAGTCCTTTACTTGAATTCAATTACATAAAAAATTAAAAATTTCAATTTTCAACACTAATTTTAAACCAAAAGAAGTCTGTTTGGCGGATTTTGTCTGTTGGGCGGGAGGNGCAGGAGGAAAATCTGCTTGCAGAGCTGGTCTGTTTGGCAAAAATCCCTTACACGGGAGGTCTGTTAGGCGGGGTGCTACTGTATCCTGTTTTGGAACATTGTTGGAGCCAGTAATTTGAAAATCTCCCAGCGAAATGATGTGCAATTGGTTCAATTAAGCTCACTAATATCCTGGCTAACAAACATTACCCTGGACCTATTTGTGTTAGTTAGACAAGACTCCACTGTAGTATAAAATTGAATGAAAACCAGCATTTTTACACTCTGATTATAAAGTAAAACATTTTATGAAAAGGAAAGCAAAATCTTTCACCTTCCTTATTCCTTTAATCTTTCACAATCCATGCTTTGATTTAAAAAAAAAGTAAAATTTGAAACTCAAAACTTGCTGAAGAGCATGGACTGTTTTGTCCAGAGAATTTTCCACTCTCAACTTTATGAAGTAAAACATTTTATGAAAAGGAAAGCAAAACATTTCCCTTTTTTCAATCTCTCACAAGGTTTGCTTTGACTTGAAAAAATAGAATTTTCAACTCATGCTTGCTGAAGTTCACGATTTTTTTTCTGTCCAGAACATGTTCTTGGGCGTGACACTTTTTCCGCACCAAAAATATTGCTATCTGATTTACTGCTATACATGACCGATTTTTTTGTTGTGCCTTTGATTGGTTGAATTGTGAATGCATTGACAATGAGATTTTCCTTAGCAATTAGAGAATGTTCTGACTTCTAAGACACAAGATAAATTCGGCGATTTCCATGCCAAAGCATATCTTTCCCACCCATCATTCATGTTTTTGGGCTTAAAAGGAACACCTGAATGAACTGCCAGCGTTTTTTTTTTTTTCTTTCTTCTTCAAGTGGGAATACTTTCTTGTAAGTGAGGAAAGGGATTGTCAAGTGGGTCTCATGGGGGGAGTTGATTATGTGTGCAACACGCAACAACTTCATTAGTTTCCTTACTTGCAGTGAAGACTTGCCCCCCGAAGAAAATTAAGAAAGGTCTGGTTGTGTCAGACAGAAAGAAATGATACGAGGCAACTGAAGCGAAACAACTTCTGTCTTCATTCTTCAGTCTCGCAATTGCGGTAGGCTCAGTTCGTTGCACTTCATTCTTGAAGATCCTTTCAAAAGGTGGCCCAACTTTGCTAGAGGGGTGTCTGAATTACCCCATATATATAGTACAGTAGTACAATTTCCCACCCTTCTGAACATAGTATTTCAATTTCTAGCAGTTCATTTTATATACAGTATTACTGTCAAACCTCTCTAAGTCAAATTTCAAGGGATGAGCAACCAAAAAATGCAACTCAAGGATATTTCAACTTTAGGAGGATTGGAGTTGGGGAAACTAGCTTTTTTTTTTGTCATTGGAAATGTAGAAGTTATTAATGTTACTTTGGTTCTTTACAACAAAATTCATTCTGTACTGATTTTTTCTTGTTCCTTGAATTCCATTGCAGAGAGAGTCCACCTGCATGAAATTATGCATTTCAGGTAATATACTAATAGAGGTTCAACTTATTTTTCATCAAAACTCCACCCTTGTATGTCTGTGGGGAAGTTCTACAAGAAAAGTAAATGCCCAAGAGATGTTCTGATCACCCATGCAATCTATTTGCGTCTAGGACACAAATAGATTCTCACAATCAGCAAGCTTGGCTTCTTTCAGACCCATTTGGGGGTAAAAGAAGCCCCACTCTGGCGACCGACCATCAATCCTGTCCAATACGTCAACCAGGGTCTGTTTCCCTTCTCCACCCTATTGATGATCTTTCCCTTTTTTAGCCCTGTCCAATATTGCGACCCTGGTAAATTTATTCCACATGTGTTTCCCCCCCTGGCACAGAAACCACTAAACAGAACCATTATAGATTTCCCCGTATTTCAGAGGACACAGACACGAAAAATTACGCAGGATGACCAGGGGGGTTCTCCCCACCCCCTTTTTTCGTGTGGGTGATCATGGTTTTCTCATTATATCCCCGGGGGGGGGGGGGGGGGGACCCTGTCTCTCGTTATTGTTTTGATTGTAGCTTTGACACCCAACAGAGGCACGTTTTTTGTGGAAATGGATTAGGCTTTTGGCTAATTGCCGAAACTTGGAAGCTCGGCATTGTTTCCCTGGGACACAGTGGATTTCGTTTCAGGTTTTTCTTCCCGTTACTGACAAAAGAGGGCCTCATTATGTGGGAGTGGAATTAGTTGTGAGGAATGAGCCGAGCAGGTGCCAGGGAACTTGTTTCGACGATACCTTTGCTTGCGTGAGACGACGGGTCATTACCTGGATGACTTTGCGGTGGAGCTTGAATTGAGAAATAAGAAGGGGGAGAAATGCAATTGAGGCAATATTTGCTTCAATTATTTTGTTGTGAGATTGTTTCTCAAAAGAGGCCAAATAATGGTTCATGAAATAATAAAATGCACTGGGACCAGAACATCTAAACAATTCAACTTCCTGGCATCTTTAAAATTAAAAATGAAATCTTACAATATCAAAGAATTTAAAGGTCTGGGATGCGGCTTCTATGACATTTTCTACATTAAATTTCGAAAAGCAAACTGATTATCAACATTTATCTTTCAATTCGAATTTTTTTGACAAAATTAAGGAACCAATTATTTCATAGGTTCTTTAATTTATACCAGTCTTTGAGGAGGCCAAATTTATAAAAGATTTTCTTCAGGATCACTAAAACTGTTGAACCAATATTCAAGCCAAAATTGGAGCTCTGAGCAATAAAAAGAAAAAGGTGAAGAAATAATATCTATGCTGAAAAGCAAAATTTCAAGACAGAAGCATGAGGATTAGATTCTGGTGAGTGATTTCTTCTATTTTATTTTTGAAATTAGATTTACTATATTATGGCAGATTGAAACACTACATTTACTGTACCAAAGAAAATAAAGATGAAATTTTTTAATATCATTCTTTGTTCCCAGAGGGTTCTCTTCCCATGTTATAGGGGTTCTCTGTACAGCACAGTTTATCTGGTCCTTTTCCCTTTATTGTAGTTTGAAAAAGTTGGGAATTATACTAGTTGGGAGATTGTTCATCATTCAAGATTATGTAGATTAAGGTGACCTCAATCTACAAGAAACTTTTTTCTTGTCCCTTGAATTTTGATGTGAAGGGAGGTTTTCTTAACCCAAATTATCCTGAATGATGAAAAATCTCTATACCGGTACTGTTAAACCTTGATAACTCAAACTTCCCTAATAGGTCAAATTTACTTCAAGTCTCTGTCTAAATTTCTTTGTAAACAATTCATTAAAAACCTCCCTAACTTGAAGGCTTTTCCTCTAAAACATCCATAACTCAAAGTTTCTTGGATTTTTTATTACCGTATTATGATTTTCTTGACAAACAACAGAGAAAAGCAATGAGGAAAGTAACTTGATGTATTTTCAGAGGAAATGAAAGACTAATTGGGCAAATTAACCCTTGATTCCAAGTACAGCATCCTGCCAACTTATTTGAGATGCAATTTAAGGCCCAGAAAATCACCAATTGCAATTTCCTGCAAATCTTTGATGTTTCCCATGACAAAAAATGCTCATTTTTAAAACTTTAAACCTCCCTAAATTGATTTTTTGCTGGTTCCTTGAAATTCAACTTGAAGAAGTTTGACTGCATAATTCCCAACTTTTCAAAACTATATGAGGAAGAAGGTTGAAAAGACTCATTTTAAAGAGAATTGGCATGTACAGAGTAAATTCATGCAATGATCAGCCACACAATGCGGCATGACCAGCAGTGGAGAGTCTTGTTCTGTTTCAGGTGGGAGCCCACCCGCCCGTGTGTGACCGCATCCGTGGGAAACGTTCATTTGTCCCACCCATATACGCACTCATGAGAAAGCGTCGTTTTGGTGCCCATGGACCAGAGACGGAACAAAGCGCTGAATTCAGGGGGCCAGAAAATTTCCTTCCTTTTTTTTTCCTTCTCATCTCCCCCCTTGCACACACACACACACGCACCCCTTTTTGCCTTTTTCCCCTGCCTTGGAAGGAAATCTCATGGGTTTGGCGAAGAGGAAGAGTTTAGTTGGTTTATGGCTTTTGCCGGTTACTGGGTCTCCAACCGACTCCTGGAACAACTCCGAGGAGGGGGTGAGTTGCAAGTGGGGGGGAAGGGAGCCCAACTGTTGGATGCAGTCAGGTGGCCTGGGGTTCAGGTAAAGTGATTTTTCAAGGACTGCTGAATTGTCCTCTGGTGTCATCAAAAACCTGTGCAATTTTTTTTTGAAAAGGATGTGATTTTTTTGTTGGACATGAAAATAAATAAATTTTTGAAGTAAAAATAAGAAAGTTGAATGCATTTCTTTGGAGGAGTCTGTATAATCTACAAATATACTGTATCAGTAATCTGCCTAATTTCCTCAAACAGTTATGAGGTCAGGAATCAGAATTACAGTGGCCCCCCGCCAAACAGACCTCCCGTGTAAGGGATTTTTGCCAAACAGACCAGATCTGCAAGCAGTTTAATCCGCCAAACAGACGGCTTTTGGATTAAAATTAGTGTTGAAAATTGAAATTTTTAATGTAATTGAATTTGTGTAAAGGACTTTTTGTCCAACAGACTTGTCCCTTGCACAAATCAAGTCTGTTAGACAGGGGTTGACTGTATAACTCTTCTAACTTAAATTGTAGTGGTGTAAAATGATTTCTCATGATCTGCTAAATTTTCTCCTGGTTTTGTAAAACTTGTGGAATTTCATTTTATTCACTTGAAAATTATGTGATATTTTTTTTGGACATATAATAGGAAATACAAGGATATCTTTGAATAAAAAAAAAGAAACTGTAAGCACATTTATTTGGAATCTGGAGTACTTCAGTCATCTGCCTAATGTCCTCAAACTTTTGCATGGACATGAATCACAATTCTTGCTATTCTGCCCTTGAAATGAAAGTGCACACAATCATTTTCTGAACTGCATTTTTTTTGCAATGTTCCATCATTTCAATGAGATAGATGAATTTAAATAATGTGTATAATCTGCAAATCTAATTCAGTAAAATCTCATTGCAACAAACTTAGGGGGACTTCAGAAAATTTTTTTAAAGTTTTTATTCAATTTATTGACCAGGAAGATTGTTTTGAATTACAGTAAGCCTGCAAATATTCAAGATATTTTTTCTGTGCCGCTTTCAGATGTTTTTCCATGTTTAAAAACCTGTGATCTTCAAAAAGAAATCCACTGACAATTGAATCACATGTCCTGGAATATATTGTATACCCCACTTGAAAGTTTCCACCTAATGCCTTCATATTTGTGGATTGTTACTTGCATCTCAACTATGAAGAGGACTTTGTGATACTCAACTCTGTCAACAGCTGACAATTTTTTTCAGGTATACCTCATTTGACTGATGATTAAGACTGTTTTGTCAGTGCAGAACTCCTAGAGTGAACCACTCCCCAAAGCAGGGCTTTTATTCCTCATCATCACAAGAGGGAAGCATTGTGTGAATCCCAAGATGGTGCTTGGAGAGGAAAAGAGTCAGAAAGTCAAGAGTGGGTTTTCCAGACTTGGCATGACATAGATTTCCGCCAGGTTCGTGTCAGACGTACGTTACTTGGTGTACTGATTATGCGCCTGGGCTGCTGTTTTGCGCAGTAAAAACAAGGCGTGCACCTGAAAGGGGGAACAAGGGGGAAAAAGGCTCGGGGGCGTCCCCTGATCCGCGAAGAAGGACAGAGGAGGAAGGGTTGCGAGGGGCGCCTCCCAAGTTCTGTACTGTAGTCTTCACAAATGGTCGTTCTTAATGTTATGTGGCAAATTTGAACCGAAATAAAATCTCTTTCGAACCTACACATTATTTTTTACTGATACTGCTTTTTTTTGTCTAAATTGAACCTGGGTTTTTCTCTAGTCAGGAATTATTTCACACAGTTGTTTTGAGGGGAGCCTTCAGGGGCGGTTACTACAATAATATACTCAAAGCTTCCCTCTCCAAACTTTCCTTCAAATTATCATTTTCATTCACTGCACTTTCTCATACAATTTAAAGTTACTGGTTGATCTAAATTCTTTGTAGCTGATGCTACTTTGTGAAAATACTGTATCAGGATGGATTTTCAATAGACAAAAATTTGGGATTTTGAGGAGGCAATTATTGATCTAATAAAAAACGTCAGCATTTATCAATGGGTGAAGAAAGAGGCCTTATCATAATGGCGTAGGAACTTTCCACATTCAGGGAAGATTCAAAAATATTTCAAAGTAACTGCAAAAAATTACTCAGACTTTTATGTTTCACGCGTCCTGTAAAAAAGGTGTTGCATCATTTTTCAGATGAAGATGAGGCTACTGCTAAAGACTGCACAACGGGTTTGTATTGCCTTGAGTCGAACGTAGGCTTATTTCCTCTTGAAAACGAATCGCAAAACTTCTTTGAAATCCCTTGTGTTCCCCATCTCCGTCCAACACTAGATGTTCAGCGCATGAAAGATCCAAAATTTCCGGTCAAGCATTCGTCATTCAGCTTCAGCTAAAAACGCTGGGTTCAATTGCAAGACCACTGCTGTGACGTTGAAAGTGTGGAGTAATGGGGAATAATACCTGAAAAAGTGGTGTATTTGGAGTTCTAATGCAGTAAGAATGTGTCAGATTAGGAAACGCCGGGAGTCGCGATATCGCGCCGAGCGGTCAACTGCCCGGCAACTGTCTCTCTCTGAGCCTTGGCGCCTGTCTGCGCTGGCTCGCGCGGGCGTGATGGCCGTTGCTTTAGTACTGCAGTTTCAACTTCTCCGACTCCGGTTTCACTCTTGAACACTTTCGCGGATCAGAGTCATGTTCCAGAAAATCTATTTGGCACCATGTTCCCGCGATTATAAGCTTCAAGCTGCTTTTGGGCAGCTTTTTGAGGTAGAAAATAAAGTGCAGAAAGCATGTAAACGATATGAGGAGCATACTTAGATGATATACACTGATTAAACTATCATGAAATTTGTTTGCTGAAATTCTATGACTACATACACTAAATTTTGGTTGCTTTTCATGTGGCAGTAATTGTTCCTGTTCTTTTTTCTTGTAATTTGACCTCTCTGCAACATGCACATGATCTCAATGAAGTACAGGCAGCATCAAAATGTTCCAGGGATTTTTGGAGAAATACAATTCTGTTGTTTTATCTTTTGTACACATGAAATCGATTTCAGAATACAAGCATCTGTGCATAAATGCCAGGAAATTCGAAATGAGGCATGAAGAAATTTTTAAAAGTACAATGCAGTACTGCACTAATAATTTGGATTCAGAGACTTGATAAATGCCCGCTTCAGATATGTAAGCAACCGTGAACAGAAATCATAGCCATTTTCTGAAAATTCCTGGAAGAAGCATCTTACAGAATTCTTTTCAACGTACTTCTCACCATCACTGTCTGGTTGTATGCTAATTTTATCCACAATTACACCATGCAGATTGATTTTTGCATAAGTCGAGCTAAAAGTAAGGCGTCCCTAATAGTAACAAAGTATCTACCACTCATGAATGAAAAACGAGCACCAAACATTGTGTATCGTATCTTGAAAAGAACGCTTGTCAGGCTAAAAAACCTGGTTTTATCTGTTGTTGTTGGTGAGGGGTTTGCAAAGAAACTCAAACGTATTTCTTTGAATCCTGCTGTGATAAATTGGTTTGACAAGAGTTCAAACGATCAGTTTAAATTCGTTAGCATACAAAAGCGAAAATTATTCGTATCTAAAGGCATTCGAGCCAAAGCTTTCAAGTGAGGAGCGGATGTTATCCGCAGCCCGCGCAAATGTCTTGTCCTTGCGGAATAGCTCGACTAGCGAACCTCATTGTCTCGCTGGTCTCCCGAAGCCCGCGTCGCTAGTCGAACTCTTCTGACTCATTTCATCAGAAGTCGCCCATTGAGCAGGTTGTGGTCGTGTCGACGTGGTGTGCGTGAAACTTCTGGATTCTTCGAGTTGCTTTCATTGTTGAAGTAGTGGTACTCTTGAAATGTGTCTTATCGAGGAACAGTAGAAGGTCGTCGGAATGTTGCACGTGATCATTCCTTCATATGACGAGTCTGGCGTTAGAGTGAGAATCGGCACTTGCCTTTGGTTACAATTTTGGGCAGCCCTGCGGAAGCGCATAATCCTAATTTAAGTCTTGCCAGAGCCCCGAATGTGTTAACGAGGGCTTTGTGCTGATATGACATCATAAGTGGAATTTTACCTCCCATTCTTCGCGAACTCCCTCTTTTCTTGCCGAAAACCCCGACCTTGGCGTCTTGGGAAAGCTTCTGTGGACTCGGCGAATGGTGATAACGAGAACCCTTCCCGCCGTTGGGCAAGTTTTTTCAAGTCATCGCTCCGAACTCGACTTATAAGTCCAGTGAACTTTTTTCCTGTTGGCGCGACGTGGTTTTTTTCCGTCGTTCTTCCCGCTTCTCAGATTTGCACGATGTTTTGGCCTCCAAACTAGTTTTTGAAGCGCCAACTCGTCAGTTTACTGAATCCGTGTTCGCATATTTTATTCGGCCGAAAATAATGGTGCATTTCGAAGGACTGATAAACATTTCCCCCTCACGTTCCGCAGAAGGCGTACTTGTGTAAGCTCTGTGCAATTTTCCCTGCTGCCCTTGCGCAAGTCTTCGCGGTTTTCCAATGTTTGGCTTTGTGAATCACTCGTGTCTAATGGCTTTAGTCAATGTTCGTTTCCGTCGAACGCCTTGGAAAAATTGGAATCAAGTTTGACTTGGCGAAAAATCAGGAACGAGGGTAATTAGCTACGGATTTGTATTGTTTCTGGACTCTGTTCGTAATTGCTGGGAGGGTTCTATGACTCGAGAAATTCCGGGGCATTGGATACTTCTCATTGATAGTTGGTTTGCTCCCTCCCGGATTTCTATAATGAGAAGTTTCTCGGATAATGAATCGTTCGCCTTGGAGAGGACAAGGTTCTGCGATGTCGAGAATTCTTTTCAAGCGTCAGACGAGCTAACGACGCAATTCATTCGTGTGTTTTTGTTTCTTTCTGTCCTTCTTTAGTGAGGTTTCATGATTAAGGCGGTCTTAGATGATCGGAAGAATCTGAGTGTTTCAGTGACCCGGACAGTTGATAGTCTCCTGAAACTGCGCGTTGTTTAGAAATGATGTGGGATTAATGTCAGAGAATTTCCATTCACATTTTATCCGTTATTGTATAGGTTTCTACCCGAAGCCTTTTTCATGATTTCATCTTTAATTGAAAGAAAAAAGGTCCGGCATTTCACTGTATCAAGTAAGAACAAATGCTTCGATTTTTATCCCCAAGTTTGAAATGGGCGAGAAGAGTGGTTCTTGAGCATTGACTGACTGATAACGGTACTTGATATTCCTCGGTAAGGCATGATTTACTTTTAACGGTTCCTCATATTCGATGAAAATGTGCTAAATGTGATGGTTACCCTCAAGAATTTGTCAAGTTCAAGTCTGAAATTCAAGATAGGCAAGTGAAAAGAGGCTTGCTTTGCTTTGATGTCACAAACGTTTGAAGTGTTCCGATTCGTGAACTGGAATATCCAACGAGCACAACGTGTAAAAGTTGTGAAAACATGTTCCATAAAAAAGGCAATATTGTATTCTCAACTTATCTTTCAGCAATTCTTGTTTCAAGTTTTGACACGCGTTTTTAGCAGCATTTGAAATTCAGAAATATCGTTTATATTCGCTGTACAGTATTTCGTCAAGGTGGATGTTTTTTCATTCTTTTGTATGAATGAAATCTGAGAGGATGAAAATAACTTCTGTGAATGTTCGGCTCTAGTTTCCCGGTAGACGGGAGTTGGGAGTGTTTGATCCTGATTTTGCTTGCTCAGCTCGTTTATCGCGATTCAAATTTTCTTTGCCTTCCGTCATTTTCCCTACGCTTTGTCGACGTGGAACTTTCCTCTTTTCTTCCTCATTTCTTTTGGCGAGAATTTATCGCCAAAACCTTTGTGCCTCGCCGGCGAATGAACCGTTTTGTAGTCATCCGAAATTCGGCATTCGTTTGCCAATGCGCAAGGGTGAGGTGGCTTTCCAGAGGGTCATTCAACTAGAAAATACGGAGAGTTGATTGATTTAAAAAAATTCTGATAATTAATTGCGAAATTGTATTTCGTAGCGACTGGTGTGTGAAGCCTTGATTTTAGCGAAGACGTTCTGTAGTGAGAAGTTTGGAAGTGAACGAGTTAAAATTAGCGTGTGCCACATTTCTCCCAGTGAAGTTGTGTTTCACTTTCTATCATATTGATGAGGAACCGGTCTTGTTTGAACATTAATTGATGTACGATGAAGTTTGCTTTGCTTTTAGTTTGACTTGGATATGTGTAGAGAAAGTTTTATTTTTTTTTAATATCGGTGAGTGACTATTCAGATTTTGAAGGTTGGGTGGGTATAGGCTAAGTTAGTTGGGTAGGCTGCTTATGAGGGTTAGTAAGACTAGGTTAGTTGACTTTGATTGTAAACCGAATTTCATGTTGTAAACCTCTTCTAAATTCTTACATTCTTACATTCATACATTCATTCTTTCTTTGGTCACTTACATTACAAGAAAGTGTCATTGGTTAATACAAAGCAGTGTTCCTCAACCTGTGGCCTGTAGACAAGTGCTATCTGCAAAAGTTTTTTTGCTGGTCCTCAGGATATTTTCTTCAGCATAATACATTTATCAAGAGTAGGAATGAAGTCTGTTATCTTTATCTGAAATTTTGGAAAGGCAATGGCAGTTGAAACTATCTGATGAAAATCAAAAAAGGGTCTTTCCTCCTAATACCACTTTGGACAAATTTTCAACTGCTGAAATAATTTATTTTATTTTTTAATTCTCAGAAACCCTTCCAATCTTCCAAAGACATTCTACTAAAGCTGCTTCATTGCTTCTCAACTCGAATGTTGCAAAAAAGCAGAAAATTGTAAATAACTGCCCTAAAGTCTTAAAACAAAAATTTTTTTGAGCTTGCAAAAATTGTATGAAACTTCGCCAGTCTGCAGAATTTTTGTGGTTGGAAAATTTGCTGGCCTGCAAAACGTTTTATGGAAACTTGCTAGTTCCCAATCCCAGTTAGGTTTGGTAACACTATTCTAAAGCATGCAGTACACCACTTTCTCTGTTCAGAAACAATGACAGATTTTGCTGCTTTTAAAGCACAGTGTTGGATGAGATTTGCGTCGCCTGTGTTGACGGTTATTGTTTGGTGCCACTGGGCGTGACGCCTTTTGTGAAGGACGTTGACTCATTAAAAGTGTAGTCAAGTTTATTGTGCGATTGCGGAAGATTTTTTACATTGATTGTCGAGGTGGTGAATTTGATGCTGTGCGGTCGGTTGTATTCTGTAAGAGATTTTAGACGAGTCGGCATTGAGATTGATTGTTATCTTACAAAAGTAGCTGAGTGAGAGTTTTTGCATTGTTGAGAAAAAAAATATATTAAAGCTGCGTTGGGGGAAAGAGGGAAATCTGAGAATTCGCCCGAGATGCACGGGTAAATTTTATCAGCAAGCAGTCCGTGAAATCTTATTGTTTCTCGGAGATGGAGAAGCGTAAACTTTATCTCGAGGTATTATTCCATTGAAAGCAGAAGCGAAACTTTCCAATGTTTCTTACTGAGCGTAGTGCGTGTCCAAAAAGTTTTAGACAAAACTAATGTTTTGTGTGTCTTCGGAGCTGGCGTAAAAACGCAGCGGAAAAGTCCATCTAAAATCTGTGTCGAATCAGTAAAATTATTGTATTGTATTAGTCCCTCCATGAATTTCCATTATGTTTGCTAAATTCATGTATCTTGTATCCCTGAGTTCAAAACCTCTTCACACCAGATTTGTTATTTCCAACTTAGTGGAAGGATTGTGACTCAAAAGTACAATATAGTATAACCCTGTTATGTTTCATTGTCAAGTCTATGACCATACAATGATTTCTTTATGAAGTTTTCAAGGCATGAATTGTGTTAAAACATGGGATGACTTGATGCACACAAAATTTCAATTGCAAATGCTGATGATGACAACAGCTATACCAGTTGGAATTATACTGATCAGAATAGACCCATATAGATAACAAATTCATCACCTTACAGTATGGCCTCAGCTTACAAACTTAATCTGTTCCTGAGCAAAGTTTGTTAGCCAAATCAAGTTTTCCCTTGAGAAAGTTCAGGAATAATTTTAATTGGTTCCAAAACCTTGGAAGTGTCCATAAAAACCAAGAAAAGCAGTTACAGTACTTCTGTCCTTTCATGTACAGTATTTAATATTTGAACACTATATTCTAGTCATCTGTCAGACTAAAGGAGAAGAAGACCATCCAAGTACATGTAGACTCCCTCTGCAACAGTTTTTGGTTCAGATTAATGAATTTTATTTTGGTCCCGCAGGAGTTTTCTTACAATCACATAAGGGTTCTTTACAACGACATTCTCTTTATAGCGAATTTTTCTGGTCCTCCGAATTTTGTTGTAAAGCAAGTACGCATGTACAATACTGTACTTGCAAGAGGGTAGCTGAAGCCTGTCTAAATTCAGCGTTTTGTCTAATTTCCTTCAGGAATTCCTAATCAGGAGAAGGAATTTCCCACTGAAAAAAACTTTTTGATCACCCCGTATTTCTGTCTCTCTTTCTCTCGGGTTTGATAACTTCAAAGCATATCACTTGGTAGCCGATCGTTGCTTCCAATTCCCCCGCTCTATCCTGTCTCTTGACATAACGCTCTCTCCTGCATACGTTGGGGTTTGGTTGCTGGGAATAGAACAGGTTTTCCAGTCGTCGTCGTCGTTGTTGTCGGCATGGTCTTGGTCGGTTAATCAGTTTATTTGATCAGTGGACGACCGTGCGGTGCTTTGTAATGTTGGCTGAGCAGCAGCAGCTTTGAAGTCATTTCCTTTCCTCGTTCCGTGAGCATTCCTCTTTTCCATTTTTGTTGTTGTTGGAAATTTATTTTGTGTGTGAGTGTGATGAGTGGATTGTGGCACTACAACGACCTTGTCTGCAACGATTTTCTCTGTACAACGCAATTATTTTTGGTTCCATGGGATTCTCTTCCCATGCTACAGGGGTTCTCTACAAATGAATTCTCTCCACAAAGATTTTTCTGGTTCTTTGGATTTCGGTGTAGAGAGAGTGAGTCCAAGTGGATTTGGATTTAATTTTGAAGCTGTCACTGTTACACGCTGAATATCTTTCTGTTTCGTGTACTGTACTGTAAAAGAATGCCTAATAATGAAGTTGTAAATGTCTAACCAAGCGTAACATCGAAGTCATTGCTTGGTTTGGTTACCTAACCTAAAAGAAATATGTTGTTGAAATCTGAATTTACCTACCTACTGTAACCAAACGTGTGCGTTTTATGTTTGAAAAAAAAAGTTACCAATTCTCAAGCAGTGTGGGACAGCTTCAATATGGACCCGGACTGAAGAGTTTTTTATTTAATCGATTTATCAACTTCAGAGTGCTGTTGAAATTTCAAGTTTTAATGCATTGTTGCGAAAGGAATTCAGAGAGGGACTAGAAAAAATTTCTTAAGGTTCAACTGTATTACCTGTAATGTTTTTTTAATTTGCTCTTCTTTTCAGGGACCAATAGTTGTTTTTTGACTACTGTGAATTTTTGAAAATAAGTGACGAAGGAAACCGAAGTTATTTCTTCCGGGTGTCGGAAAGGTCGGAGTGCGTTTTGCCTTGCGAACTTTCGCGTCAAGTGTTGAAAACGAGACCAGGGCAAAAAAACTGACGAAACGATGACGTCTTGGGTCGCCTTTGCTGCAGTTGCTGCTGTGATCTGCGGAATTTATGGTGAGTTTTTTCTCTTTCTTGGAACACTTTCAAAGTTGGAAAGAAGGTATGACTCATATTTTCTCCTTGAATAAATTATTTTGATATTTTGCCTCAATATCTGGAAAAAAAATTCTTCTTTCAATCCTGTCCCTTCTCAGGGTCTTTCATGAGTAATCACGTAACGGGTTGTGTTGCATGACAAGGTGTCATACTTGCTTTTGTTCTCATGCGTGCGTTGATTAAAGCCAAACCCGACGCTGCTTCCGGAGGGCAACCCTAGAGAAAGTTCATGCGTAATTATTTTTTTTGAAGGGGGCTTTTTCTTTTGTTCGATAATGGTGGGGGAGATAATTGCAGTTCACCGGGTGTCATTTTCTCGGTGACCCACTTCTTCATTTCTGATGTGGCTTTCAAATCTGGGTTTACGGTGGGTGATTCGCAATATTGTAGACTCTCAATAATGGGTTATGTTTCATAGACCTATAAACGTTGAAATTAAAAAGTTTTATGTCAATGAATGTAACTCGAGTTCGGTTGATGATTTAAATGCTTAAATCTCGGTGTGATTCATTTAATAAACTACTAATATGTCGAAGGGAGAGGGAGAAGAATATTTTTGCGGACAATGCCACAATTTTTATTTCTCTCATTTCGGAAAAAAAAATTAGTGCGAGATTTTCATGAATTAATCCCCATTTCGTTTTCTTCTTCCTCGTGCGAAAATTCGAATTTCATTAATAATAGATGATAAGCACTCACTTTTCTGGCGTTCTGACTTCATAGGAACCTAAAATTCCTTGCTAAATTTTGGTTTTTCTCTGAAAAGGAAAAACGGTGCCAATCAGCCCTCGATTTTTCTATTAGAGTCAATGACTCCTGCATCTTGAAGTGTTGAAAGCTGGCCATTTTTAAAAAATTCAATTGTGAAAGAACTGAAGAATAAAAGTGCTCGATAGTTTTGTGGGCTGCGAACAACAAGATTCTCTAGTATTGACGCTTATTTACGCGTATTTCGGAATTCGCGAAAATAAGCACCGTCTTACTTTTTGAGCTTCTGAAATTGGAAAAAAATTTGCTTATATTCGCGTTAAGTACGGGTTTTATGGTTGTCCGGATGATGGCAGGATTTTCTTTCTTCCAATATTTTTCTCAGGATTTTTTTTTGAAATTTTGTTCTGGTTTATTGAAAAAGTGAATCACCGATTTTCTTCCGATCTGTAAGAAAATTAGCAGGAAAGCTGTTGTCGCCCGATGTGAACCATGTCTCTAGGAAAAATACGACGTTGTCGATAGGAAATGAGTCACCGGGATTTCCCCCCTCGGATTTCATTTCCTCCATATATATTTTTTTTTCAAAGAAGGAAATTTTCCGTGGAAAAAAGGGACATGGGGTATTTCCAGAGGATATTTTCGAAGCGTCTTCCAAAAGTGGTGCATTTTGATAGGGATCGATTTATTCTCTAGAGCCGCATTATATGCAAATTTCGGGCAAGAATCGCTTTTAGAGCCCCGGAAAATCGGCGCGTTCAAGATGCAAAATCGGAACCCAATTTTCCCTTATTATAATTTTTTTTCCTGAGGCGTGACTTCGTTTTCCGTTAGTGTATATTTTCCCGCATTATGCTGGAAGAACAGCTGCGACACGTGGTCCTTTTTTTCGATTTTCCGTGACCGAATGGAGACGTGAAAGAAAAGAAGAGGTGGAAACTCGTCGTTCATCTATTTTGGGTTGTTGAGGGGGGAGAGGAATGGAATGATAATCATTAGGTCTCGAATGAGGTCCGACGGGTTGTCGACACTGTTGCGAGGGTTGGGATGATGTAGAGGCCCTGTGAGTGATGTCACAATTTTCATTCCAATCTTTTCAACGCGTCATCTTTCACGTGCGTACAACCTTTGTGCAAAAATTCTCTTTTTGATGAATTTTGCGCGCTGAATGCGCATTGATTCATGTGTCCAACTGTCAACGGATCTCATGGTTGAAAAAAAAAGTTTGGGAATTTTTTACTCAGTTCTGGTCTACTTGTTCGAGATAGATGATATATTTCAGTAAATAAGAGCGCTTTTGTTACGATTTTATGGTTTTTAGGTCAGATTTGGCGAGTTTCAGCTTTGTTAATATTAAAAAAATCTTCTGTATTTGCTTTAGCTTTGTCAGGCTTCGAAAAAGCGACACGGGCAATTTTTTGGGATCAATTTTCGCGTTTTATGTCCTTGTACACGTTATCCTCATTTCGTAACGTTTTTCTTGAATTTTGGTTTCTCGTGTTTCTACTGTAATTCCTTTCAAAGCAAGAACCATAATTGATTATCACGTGAAGTTACTCATTCATTCCCAATCCAACGTGTTGTCTGCAAATTTCCGTCGTAGGAAAAGAGAATTGCGTGACGATGAGGTTGGACCAATTTGTTCCTAGGAGGGGTTCGAAATGATCATTGCTTCATGGGGGTCGTAAAAAGTAAGAGAAGGGGGTTTAATGCACGACGGCAAATGGGTCTCTTGGGGGTTTCTTTTTTTTCCTGCGGAACCCCTTCGTATTTCCTGTGTTTCAATCCAGGATATTCGAAACGGAAGGTGAGCTATGTGGCGAAAGTTGTAACTTTGGGATCACGGGGGTCTTTTTTGTGCGAAAATTCGTTAGTGATATCGGTTGTGCCCGAAACACAAAATTAAATTGCATTTCGTGATAATTATTTTTTCAAATTATTTGTGGAAACTTTTGGTGAAGTTTTAATCGAAAACCGTTTCTTCAATTATTCCAGATGTTTGATTCCTTATTCGTAAAATGATTTTTCCGTTCGCGAAAACGGGATGTAATCAAAGAAATCAAGGACCTTTTCGGTGAGGATGAAATCTCTGGTGCAGAAATCGTTTCTCGCCGTTTATCCTCCCTTCCTTCCTCCCTCCCTCTCGTCTCTTCAATTTTTCAGCATCTCAAGGTGAAATTGTGCTGAGGAGGAGGAAGGAGGAGGGGAAAAGTCAGGTTATTTGCAGAACTCGGTGCCGGGGATGTTGGCGAAGGCTTGAAAGTCTTGTACCAACGGACTTGTGACCGGCAGCGTCAGGATTGTTTGCAAACTGACCGTTAGGAAATTTGCTCCGCTGTTGCTGGGCGGCAGATGAAATGGCGAGCCAAATTTATCATCTGTAATTTTCATGTGCGCAGGATTGCCATTAGTCTTTTTCAGGATTAATTTTCGCGCCGTGGTATTTGAAAATAAATGACGCATGCCAAAAATCTGTACTTATTCTCAAATTTATGTCGAGTTGAGTTAATTTTCAAATGCATGTACTGTTTAATTTTTTTTCTACCCTCATGATTATAATGAAAATTTTTAAACCGAAAACCCGAGGAAATTTGCAAATTAGGAAAGCATCTCATCGAAACAAAGACACTATTTTTACAATTTGAAGAAAAACCTGAACATGCGTTCAAATCTTCACTATCTTAGCTTAATTTTGAAGATACCCCATTTACATCTTTCAAAATCATGGACGTGTATAGTAATTTTAAAATCCATGAAAGTGTTGAAATTTCATGGATGATCATTTTCCATTTGCTTCCATTTCCGTAAATTAAGCGATTCAATTAATGAAATTAAACGTTCCTGCGACAGACCAGATCAAGTCAATTGATCGTTATCTTATTCCAAGGAAGTTTATTTTCCGCGTTCGATGAATATCTTCGGCACGTTGGAAATTTCCTAAAACTCTTAACTGATCGTATCTGATGTGATTCAAATTGTTGGAATAAAAACGCGACGAGATTATATGAAATGATACGCCAGAAACTTTTGTCTCAGCCTATGAAGGCGTATGTGACTCGCAAAATTTAATATGGATACCCCGTCGACATTTCTCTCAGTTCTGCCAAAAAAAAATTCTTAGCACAGTATTTTTGAAGATACTGAGGAAGAGCGAAAAAGAGATGGCGGCTTCGGCTTTTTGAGAGCGTAATTACGCGTGCCATTAAAATCAATGTGTGACGAAAGATTGATGACGCGTCTTGACGGGGGCTCATTACTGGTTTTTCATTTGTGTTCTTCGGAGGTCAGAAGTCGATGATGGGACCTTGTAAACTTGTGCCAGAAGCTGTCGTGAGAATAAGGAAAAAAAAAGGAATTCAAAACACGGTTGCCAAGGCACGTGCATTTTTACAGGTTCTTGACCTACCCTGTGTTGACTACAGTGGGTAGAAATTACGTTGTACCGCTATTCGCTCAGGTGGTGATAATATCGTGGAAATTGATGAAATACGGTGGTTTCGGAAGCCTCTTTAAATTCGCTTCTCGATAAATCGTGTTTTATAGAAATATACTACCGTATAATGATTCGAAAACTTCGATTTCACTGTGCTTTCGGATAATTTCCTGCGAATTTCTAAAATATGAGTTAATAAATGGTCCATTTTTCGCCCATCAATTTCTCGACGATTATCAATAAACATGCGTATTAAGATTTCGTTTATTGCTAAAAAATACACGAATAACCAGTTTCCCGTGGATTCCTGAAATGAGGGGGATTTTAAATCTTCGAAGATTTTATTTGTTTATGAATTGCTTTTTAAAATTTCAGAAGCACGAGAACTTTTTCAAATGATATTTTCAAGTCTTTTTCTCTCTGTGTGATTTCTTGCGAATTTCCAGAAAACGGTGAAATGAATTCAAGGCTTTCGAAGATTATGACTCGCTGAAAGATTCATGAGTTTTTTTTTTATCAAAGGAGGAAAACGCCAGCGAAGCTGAGCAATTTTTTAAAATGGTTGATAATTTCCGAAAATTCAGTTTTCTAAAATTTAAATTAAGGGGAAACTCGAGATCTTCAAATATTCCAGCCGTCACAACAGAATTCATTGAAACAAAGCTTGGAATGTTCGAGTTCTCCAACGATTTTAAAGTCACAAAAAAATCCTTTCAAATGTATAATCACGAAGAAAACATTACGAGCATTTTCTTGCTTATTTTTCGTGCAATTCACTATAAAACAAACAGTAATGCGCAAAAACTGGACATGCATAACTTAAAAAAGAGCGAAAATGATGCGAGATCTTCGGAATGCCTCTCGATAATCTAAAGTATTCAAATGCATCAGTTGAAACTAAAATGGTTCGCGTCACTTTCGGCCCTAATGTTGAAAAGAATATTGAAACTGAAAATGAAATGGATAAAGATTTCCACCATGACCAAGCATTCTTGTGCGCAGGTGCTTAATTCGCTGTTAAAGTCGGATGTAATGCATTTCTCTCTCTCCCTCTCTCTCTTTGTCATTGAAATTAACGAGGTTTCGAAGCGTGACTCCGGTTGGTCAGCATTGTGCAATGACTTGCCTGTCCAGATATCTTTTGGCAACGGAAAAAGTTTTGCAACAAGGTTTCGCAGGAATCCTCGTGGTTTTTGTGGGAAATATATTGCCGCCGATTTATCTTCCGCGCGAGGAAACTTTTTAGCCTTGGATTTTTACGCATGCGAGCTAAAATGGAATCTCGGATCAGACTAAATCCTTGTGATAAATCCTAATCTTGATGCTTACAGGGCTTTTTTTTTTTGCCCGATGAGAAATCAATGGACGTTTGCCTTCTATTATCATCCTTTCTGCGCTTATTTCTTTCCTAATTGGTTGATTCTGCAAGCATATTTTTCGATACATTTTTGAAACGACTTTCAACAGGAAAAATAATTCGCATGTTAAGGAACTGATTGATGTCAATTTGCGTTCACAAGCGTTTGAAAATGACTAATTTTGCTTTTAAGCGGAGTGTACGTCACTTGATTCTCATTTTTTACTACGTAGGAAAGATCCACTTGAATACAAAGCATGTGATTTTTAGTTTTGACTTAAGAAAAATCTAAAAAATCAAGAATGCACCTCAACTTTGATTCGTCTGCCAAGTGGTTCTTCGGCTGAAAATGTACGCTCATTAAATATGATTAAAACGAATATATAAATAATACGCCGAATTAGAAATATATTTTAATGATTATGAATTCATTGTCATCGAGCTGCTTGCCGTAAACAACGGTGCCAACATGCATTAAAACCTTTTCCCACTGATGAATTTCCCCTAAATTGAATCGTTTTAGATGAGCTTGACGGTTTTTTTATATGAAAAATCTTGTTGTATAATGTTGAAAAATGTTTGAAAATGAGTTATCTTTTCGATCCAACCTTCACCACATACTTGAAATGTACAATAAATTAAATTGTGCTCTTTTAATAAATTGATTCAAGTTCGTGACGCTTAAAAATTATTACGATGCTGTTCAATTTTGTGCCTATATCCCTGCAAATATGACAAATCCCATCAATAAATTTAATAGCCTCGGACTTTATGGCTCACCCGTCTGCTCAAAAAAGTTTTGCAATTGAAATGTTGTCGAGCAGCTGGTGATCAAATTGGGGTGGACCTTTAAATTCCTTTTTTTTTTCTAAATCTGACGCAGTCTTTTGTATTGAATCTTTTTGCTCGTATGTTCGGATTCGTCCTGGTCTCGGGACATGGAACAAAAGACTTGTGAAATAATCTGCTCTGTGACCCGGAATGATTCGATTAATGGGTCGACAATTGGAGCACGTCTTTTTCCATGTGCCAACCGACGCGGAGATTTTCGGCTCCCCCGCTTGAAAATTTTCTGTGCAAAAAAAAAATCGTCAATTTTTGAATGTCCTTCAAAACGGAAACATCTTTAGTTCGAAGTGTAAGAGTATTTCCATGTGCCAACCGACGCGGAGATTTTCGGCTCCCCCGCTTGAAAATTTTCTGTGCAAAAAAAAAAAACGTCAATTTTTGAATGTCCTTCAAAACGGAAACATCTTTAGTTCGAAGTGTAAGAGTGAATCCATATTTTAAAGTTATCTCGCACGGTTTCAAATTCAACGAGACTATGAAAGTGAGAATCTATTTTTATCTCTTTGGTAAAATGCTGTGAAAAATTGGCTGCGCTGAGAAAAGACCTTCAACCATCGCACAAAACCCTCCAGGGTTCCCAAAGGCGGATATTTTTCAAGCCCATTTCTCGGAAAATAATATGATGGAAATTTTGAACGAGATAAACTCCGAGGAATACACACTGTGTATGAATACGTGGTATATGTATTCTTTCTTCAAAATCCGCGAGACCCTGGAGGTGTATAGCGTAGGGAAATAAATCACGGGACTGGAGAGACTCGGGTCGAGACCACGAAAACCGCGTTTGCGTGACCCGTGATATGGAAAAAAAATTACTAGAATGTTTTTGCCTTCAGGCATCGAACAACAGGAACTCCGTGATTTTTTTTTTCAAAATTTTAAATGCAGAGAGAAGAAGGAACTACCTTGGGTGTGATGCAAATGATACTACTTCTTTGTCTTGTTGCGGCAGAGATGAGGATTTTTCTTGTCCCGGAATATTTTTATAGGCCACGCATGTTGCTGAGAAGATTTCCCACTTATTTCCAGGCTTTTATTCTTGGGAATATCCGTTTCTTACGATTTAGTCATTGCAGGAATGGTCGTGCGATTTTCTTTGCCGATTGGGAAGTGAAATTTTCGATTTGGGACCATTGATTACAGAGGAAAATTCTCAGTGTTCTAGTCGGGAATGGTTTGCAAGTTTTGTCTGTAGTTTGAAGCAAACTTCTTTTTTCGGAATTTTGGTATACAGTATAATTTTCTGTCAAGAGTGTTGGAAATTCAAATCCAGTACCTGGGAACAAACATCTGATTTTATTCCAGATTGTTGATATTTTCATGCTCGTCATTTGACATTTCAAGGCAACCTTCATGTTCAAAAGCGCCATCATGAAAGCTGTCAAATTTAAAAATTCAGAGGAATTATTTTTTGAGATTGTCAGATTTGTTACGTCGTCATTCTCGTCACTGAGATTACTTTTAAAATGATTTGAAATATTTTAATCGTCGAGACTGCCCACGAATTCTTATACGTTTTTGTTTCTTCCTAGAGATAGAGTGAACCTTGTTGAGCCAAAATTTCTGAACCGAGTCAAGAAATTATCAAATTGATTTCGGTAAAATAAAATCTGGTGAAATAATTTCATTCTTCCAATGAGACTTCAGCGAGTGAAATCCGAGATTTTATGAACCATACCTCGTATCTTTATTCCCAAGACGGGAATTGCAAATTTGATCTGGCGAAAAATCCGAGGCGAGGTTGCGTCGATTTTCCCGCAGATTTCGTTGCCATGTCAGCCCCCCCCCCCCCTCGCTGTTTTTATCCCCGCCCCCCCCCCCCCTCGCTGTTTTTTTTTTTTTTTTTTTTTTTATTCTGCTGTGTCACACGAATTTCTCTCTCTTCCGGTTCGGGAAGCATCTGTCCTGATTTCGTTTGGAATCGTGAGAAAACTCGAATGATCAGCCTGCATTCCTGTCCCCCCTCTTCCTAGAACTTTTTCCCATGAGCTACAGGAATTCTTTTTTTTTTCCTTCTTATTTCTCGCTTTTCTCCGCATGGGATCAGTGAAGGCAAATTGGATCAGCATCGTGTCGGAATTTCCTGCCTTCAAGGGGCGTGTGCTGAAAAATGCGGTGAAGGAAAGAAGAAAAAAATTGATCGATCAATCAATCCGTGACTTGAAAGCTTTACATTGGGCGTCACTTCCTGTTCGTGTCAAGCGGGGGCTTCATTAGGCATGCTTCGATTTTTTTTAAAGAGCTCTGAACGGTTCTTGAAAGTCCATTAGACCGTGTTTTATGCTGATGACGCGAAGGAAAAGTTCTGGTCGTTGAAAAATTATTGAAGGATCCAGAAGAAGTTGTTCTAAATGGTTAAAACTTTAAAACAACAACAACACGAAAGAGGACCCGAGTCGCGAATTAACTCACCAATTATCTGTTCAAAGTGCGGGAGAAAATGAACCCCGTTCTTTTCCCCGAGACGTTGAGAATCCCCGCAGCAGGTGCACTTGAAATTGAAATTGATGATCTTCGTGTACTGCGAAGTTTTGAAAAAAAAAAGAAAAACAAGTTGGTGGTGGGAAACCCGGGTTTTTGGGACTTCAAGGGAACATTTTCTATGACAATTATCTCTGTAGAACTAGAGGAAGGAATGGCTTTGTTCTCGTGTGCGAACTTGACCGAAGAAATAAACCGGTTCTGATGAGGGGAATTTAAAAAGGCATTTCCTTGCGTTTCACGTTTTTTTTTGTGTGACTTGTGTTTTCCTGAATGATTTTCGAAACTTCTCCCATTTGTTCAATTTAATTGTCACTTCAATCTGTGCTTACAATGTTCAAAGTGAATTTTTGTCATTTTAAATAATTTGCATACAGGGCCTTACAGTCAAAAATGCTCGGAACTGGTACATGTGAAAACTTTGTCTGATTTATTGTTATTTCTTTTGATTGTATTCAATTCAGCGAAAACCATGAAAGTTGTCATTATTCCAAAGATAATAAAAACCATTCTTCCGTTACGTTTTTCCTGCGTAAAATATCGAGGCATTCAGATGGTGAATTGCATGGATTAAATTTTAAATTATAATATTTTTTTTTTCCTGGCCCACGCATTGTAAGATAATAAGCGTATTTCTACGAAATATTCTTCAGTGAACGGAATTCTGATCACCTTTTGAATATTTTATTCACGCGGCAGTAAATTTAGACTTCGATTATTAGCTTTCAAATCGCAAATTTTGAAAACTGAATTCGCCCCAGGCCCCCGGGCAATTATTCGAGTTGAACGACATGCGATGTGTGACCGTTGGAAGCTTCCGCCTGACTGGGATAATAAAGCGGGAAAGACCCCGGTGTTCGGGGCTAATTACATGCAAGCCTCCCCCCTGTGTTAATGATCCTGCTGACTTGATTATGCACGCAGGTGTCATAAACTCGGGCCAAAAAATAAAAAAAATAAATACACACACACACTAGGGCTACGATGACACACCCGAGTTACGGGGTCGAAATCGAACCAAGACAAATACTGACGACGTACGTTTTCTTTCCACTGGCTTGTGCAAACCATTCAGTGTGTTTTTCTTTCCACACACACACACACACACACACACACACTAGAGAAAGAAGAAGGAATGTGAGTTGGGAGATGAGAGCATGAATTTTGTGAGGCTAGAACAAACCCCCGTGAAGAATTTATTCATTTTGTGTGTGTGTGTGTGTGGATCACGTGAGACGTGACGCAAAAATTGAAACGTCATTGCCCATGTTTTGAATTAACGACTTAAGCAGAGAGGCGATGATTTTTTTTTCTGGTTGAATATTCACGACTTTTTGGGGACAAAAACATGCAAAACTGCTCTCCTTCTCTTTTTCCCTCGAATTGGAAAACTTTTCCCTCACATGTACACGAGAAACGACCAGCTCTTATACGTGACTAGAAAATTTCGCAAAATCAAAAACCCGAGGGTATTTATTCATTTTTTTCGCCTTGTCAACCATTTAGTTTCAAAATAGGCCTTTTTTTCGAGGAGTTGGAAGAATTTCTTCTGCACT
>CAJPEX010001683.1:0-51842 GCA_905338405.1 Notodromas monacha
AAGAACTTCTTGTATTCGTCATTAACTTTCTGTTGAAAGGAAAAAAATTATGAAAAATTGTTGAATCAGTTATCGATGTAGTTCCATCTTTCGGACATCCGTAAAATGCAAACACGGCAGAAAACAGTGAAGAGGATACTGTGTAGGAAATAGCAGAGTTATACTGTACTCAGGAAATCCTTCACTCAACTTTCTGGTTGCGTTCTTATATTTTTCAAAGGGATGTCGGACTAAGAACCTCTTATCAAGATAAACAAGCTGGCTTCAATTGAGCTTTTGGGTTTTCGGGTTCAAGAAAACAGCCCTGGATCAGAAAATTAAAATTCAGTATCATGTTTTCTTTCAAGTTTATACAGTCGAACCTCTTCAAGTCACGCGTCGAGGGACCAGCAGAAAAACTCGAGTTCGGGAGGGTTTCGAGTCAGGGAAACGTATAGTTTTTGCTTGATAATAAGTAAAAAAAAAAAAAATAGTTGCAGGAAGCTAAAATGTGTGATTGCTGGTCTTAAACGGCAGAATACTGCAAATGAGTTGACAGGGTGCTGAACTTGAAGGCAAGGGTTCATTTGCCGGAAGAAGTTGTTCAGTTCCCTTTGAAACACATATCGTTACGTTTTTATTGCTTTTATTTTTCATGTGGGGATAACATAACAGCCCAGAAGGTCTGCAGAATATTCGAATTATGAGGAAATCCGTCAAATTAGGGAGCTCAGTGCTTTTTTTTAAAAGGGAATTCAGACAGGGATTTTTTTTTTAATCGACAAATTCTACTTGGAAAGGTTCGAGTTATTTCTCTGCGTAGTAAATACAGTATGCTGCGTATGATCTCGTACTCGTTATAAATCCATTCATTTCTTGAATCCAAGTACTGTCAGCAAAACCGGCTGAAAGAAATTTAATAGGTGAAACTCCAGAAAACGGTTGACGATTTCCTCCTTTGCATACCGTACTGTCCGTTTGAAGTTGCCGATTTTAATGGTGGGGGGGGGGGGGAATAATAAAATGTTTAAAAAACCAAACTCACAGGGGAATCCTTGATGTCAGCCAAGAGCACAGTGGCCTTCACGACATGTTCGTAGCTCATGCCTGCTGCTTTCAGGATAGCACCCATGTTTTCCATGGCCTGGTTCGTCTGCTTGACAGGGCACGTGTCGTGCACTAGGTTCCCATCAGCATCAATACCGAGTTGCCCCGAAATGTACAAGGTGTCGCCGGCGAGGATGGCAGGGCTGTAATGGGCCAAGGGCGGCGAATGACCCGCCGGCATCACGACTTTCTTGCAACCCGGTTCGCAGCACTTTTCCGACATTTTTCCAGTCGTGGACGAGAAGTAAACCTTAAGTAAGTGTGTTTCGTGAGAAAATATGGACCTGGAAGAAAAACATCCGTGGTGAGGACATGCAAAATTACCATCGTACGTTTTCCCCGGCTTCATGCAATGCCAAAGCTACTTGTAAAAAATAAAAAATTAATATATTTTCGGAAAGTCCTGCTCTCCCTCTGAGGGTGAATTGTTAGCCGGTTCTATCGTACACGCATCTGAGTTATTATAACTTAACATCATTTTAAGATTTTGTTCAGCCTCGTGTAGGTGTCGCCTGAAATTCGTATTTGTCACTCCTACAGTCCTACATCCCCGAGAGGGAACAGAATCAAAATTTGTATAGTATTATACCAGTATAATACGCTCTAAATATTGTAGCCTCACGAACATGCATTTGAAGAAATTTACCTCAGCTTTTATTGGAGATGGCTGGTTGCTATTGGAGACCATGGCCATTATTGCAAAGTTTGTTCAAATCAAACAAATTTGACTGTTGCAAATGGGACAGTTTGAAACGAATACAGTCACTCATTTTTATTCATGGATTATTTCCTTTCAACCCCCAGCCAAATAAAAGGCACTTTACCACAAGTGAAAGTGATTATACAGCTTTATTGATGAAAATAAAATTCCAAAAAGTATGTACAGTTCTGAACAACAATATAAATACGTACGTAATATTTTTTTAATGCAGACTTGGAAAATTTGAGGTATAATGAAATATTAAAACTGCTTTAGAGACTTCACTGGGAAACAAAGTCGACTTCCGATAAGTGAATTTTCGGTAAACGAACCAAGTACGATTAGTGCCCCGAAATTAATAATTAACAATATTGAATTAAAAAAAAAAAAAAAAACACGAGAAGCCGGGTGGATTACCTCAGAACAAGTCCAGTGCACAACACTTGTCTCTGACGAAATAATTTTGAGATACTCGCGGTCATCTACTGTATTGGAATAAACCAATGAAAGTTCGGCTTCGAAAAGTTGAATAAGGATTCTTGCGACTTTCCGGAGCCGTCGGATGATACTACACACTGAGGCTTGATAGGTTGCTCGACCGTGAACTTGAGAAGCTGAGAGAAAAAGTTGCTCCCTCGACTTGATGAATAAACAACAGTCTGTCTGTTGCTTGGTCCAAACCTGTCTGTCCATTTTCTGAGTGAGGTCCCAATGTTTCCCAGTTCCAACTGCTCCCTCCAAAGAGGACTTATACCCTGAAATATACTGCATACATGCAATTCAACCTGGATAACCTGAACCTAGGAAGTGGAATGCCTCCAAATATCAAAATTTTCAAAGTTCTGGTGTGAATTCCCTTACAAAAATACATTAAAATCCTCCATAACTTGAAGACTTTTCTCAAAACTCCATAAATGAAATTTGATGAAGGCATTTTGGCTATCACAGGTGGTACCCCACAATCTGACCTTAATCCATTGCCAGGATAGGGTTAAATTGAGAAGTGGTTGAATCGCAAAACAATGTCAAATTCAATGCTTTCTAGGACAAATTTGATGCTTTTTGTCTGTGCATGTCAAATTGCTGGGCAGAGATCAAATTGCAAGTGGATTTCCCAGAAAATTTAACCGCCAAATTTTGGGGTGGTTAAATTTTTGGACATCAACTTGTCAGGTATTTACTGGTATTTTATTGACACATGAAAGAGAAAAGCAATAAAAGTGTAACTTGCTGTGTTTTCATAGGAAGTGAAGACTCACAAGGCAAATAAACCCCTGCCTTCAAATTCAGCATCCTGCCAATTCATTTAAGAAGCAATTTCAGGCATAAAATAACACCAATTACTGTGCAATATCCTGCAATTCTTCATCCTTTCACCAAACACTGCTGCTGCTGGTTTCCCTAACTGAAAACCTTGGTAAGTAACGTGAATTTTTTTCTGGTACCTTAGAGTTCAATTTGAAGAGGTTTGACTGTACTGTATTTCATGTACAGTGTGTTTCTCATAAAGTAATTTATTCATATACATTGACATCTTTGACCTTTTTTTAATACTTTGACAGTTAAAACTGAAATTTTTTTGGAAAAATTTTCAACAAGAGATATTTGCTGCAGTAAAGAGTTCATTCATTAAATTTTTAAATTTTGAATGAAATCAGAGCGCGCAAATTTTTGATGAACCTTAGTGAAGCCCATATTCGGTGCAGCACAAAAATTTTTTGCACCGTTTTGAATGACCTTAGATTGATTTTTTCGGAATAAATCTTCAGTTTGAAATGGGGTACTGATATCAAATAAGCATCCGAAGTTATGGTATTCAAGTCGCCCTTTCAAAATCTCGCTCAATAATTCAAACTACGGAGCTTTGATTATGGCTAAACTTCGATTTAAAACAGCACGGAAATCAAGAAAATATTGTCTTCTGTTTTTGGATTCTGCTGTTGAATTCGGCTTCTGAAGGTCATTATGAGGAATGTCTGAAGCAAGCTTTGACGCGTATATACAAGCAAGAATGTTGTTGGTGTCACATTGACATGACAATATTTCTTAGTCTTCTGGTGATCCACAGCAGTTCCTTCTGTGGGTACAGAGCAAGTTTCTCTTCATTTATTCTTGAATTCAAATGTATACAGGCTCGCACCAAGGCGGATGACGTGATGCAAGGCCTGTAGGATTTTACCAAAAAGGCAGCTGACTATCATAGTTATCAGATTGTCACCCGAATAGGTGAAGAAAAATAGACTGCTTTCCTATAGCAAAAATTATTTATTGATAGATCCCCAACAAGCAGAATAATACTGAAATCTACGAGCTATTTTAAATTAAAATCAGTACGCAACGGACATACAGTCTGTTGGAAGGAATATATGGTATACGATGAGTAACTTATATTAAACAATCCGTAAAAATCCTGAACCAGAAATACTGTACAGTAGTTGAACCGGTTGCTCGCTTTATGATGTTGACATCAGATGCAAATTTGTCGAATTGTTCGTCCGAATTCCTTTCGCAATACAGTAATTCTTTATGCAATCTGTCGCATTCATTCGAGTACTGAGATGAATATTGTATACACGTTACATAGACGTGATCAAATAATATGCAAGGTGGGTTGCGTAAAGTATCGGTGTGTCTACTATGCATCCAGCACCCGCTTCTTTGAATGATTCATGAAATACAGTCATTTATTCATTTACATTTTGGAGGCATTGAAATATACAACTACAGAACTTCAATCATCAAGGCTTCCATTAATCGTGACCGAATTTCAATCAAGGCAATCAGAAATCCAGAGGAGACGAATGCAAGCAGCACGCTGACGGACGATTTGTTTCAGGACAGCGTTTGTTACGCAAGGAGTTTTTATGGGGATTTTAAGCCCACATGAAGATCAAAATACGATTAATTTTCACAACTATGAAAATAAGGAAAATCTTGATTCGCTAAACTTCAAGATTGAATTGCATATACCGTAATAATTTAATTTATTGACATAATAAAGCGGATTGGGAAGTTGAAAAAATGTAGGAAAGAAAAAAAATAATCTCCTCCGAGAGGCGAAAGAAAACTGAAAATTACAGGATTTTAACGAGGATATTTGGGATCTTTCCAGCCCGTGATATATATTCTTATTTATTTTTTATTTTTTGCTGACCGCTCATGATGAGTACTGTGCAGCAACGATTGGACGCAATGCTGAATTAATTTAGTTAATCCAGATTCTGCTTTGAAATAATACTCCACCATTACTACACCCTAACTAATTCTCTTTACTGCGAATACTGTCCCATAGGTTCCTACCAGGATCCCCCACCCTCAGAACCCATCTGAACCTCGCGGGAGCAACAGCTCACGTGGGGGATACCCCTCGCGGAGGGTATTCAGGCCACCGAAACTGAAGTACAAATGTGTACCAGTAGGCTGAATTACCTTTCGTGAAGATTTACCTACCAGTGATCATAAAATATGTTATATACTTATTTCCAGAAATAAAAAGTCATGATGAGTGAATCCTTTTCGGAAAACCACCAAATCAGTGAGGACGAATCCTCTTTGGCAGAATCGCCTATACCAGAAGGCAAGTTTTTAAAAATACCACCAAGCCACTTATCCAGAAGAAACCCCAAAATCAAACATAAAGAGGATATTACCGCAACAGACAATTTAGTCAAGGATCTTCTAAGCCTCTCAGTGATCAAAAAACAAATTTAAAAAAAAAAAAAAAAAAAAAAAAAAAAAAAAAAAAAAAAAAACCGCAAAGACTAATAAATTTCTCTCTATCGGGTACAGATGCGATAGAAGAGCTGATCCAGGGTGAACCATTGCTGAAGCCCTCGGAAATATTGCAGCCAACTCATAATGAAAATGAGGAAGAAATAATTGCTGCAGAATTGCGAGACGGCAACGATACGTTAGCCAGATTTTTGCCGGCATTACAAGAACGAGAACCAATTTGTGTCCTCGGTGACATTGCAAAAAAGGTGGTTGAAAAAATTTACAAAAACGCGATGTCTCAGTGCAACCGCAAAGAAATTGTTGCCGAATTTACAAAGATCCTTCCACCGGTCGGAAATACAGTGGTTGGAAAAGTGCCGCGTATAAATCACCCACTCTGGAATACATTAACGAAACCAGCAAGAGTGACGGACAGCATGCTGCAAAAAATTCAATCTATCCTAATGTGTGTTAACAATGGACTGATTAAAGTGTTCATTGACGAGGGTTTAAATGAACCCCTTCGCGATACTATGGGAAATACCCTGAAAGCCCTTGCCAATGCATATATGATGCTGCAAGAGGAAAGAAAGAAAAATGTACGAAATCACGCAAACGAAAACGTACGCGCGGCGTTTCAAAATAATCGTATACCCACACAATCGTTCGGTGAAAGTTGGGTAAATTTATCAGACGGTGAATTGGTGAAAGAAATCGACCAATTGGTGAAAGCGGACCAAGCACTTCGGCCGCAGTTCCAAAAAGCCCAAAATTGGCGAGGAAAATCGCCCAGTGTGCGAGGAGGACATCAACCCTTTCGACCTCGCCCATACCCAAAAACGCAAGGACAAAATCGTTTCCAGCGTTTTTTGGGGGAGGGCCAACCAAACAAGTACCGCCGTCAGAACGACGATCAACCCCAGAACAGCTACAGGGGACGATCCAATTGGCGCACCAGGAGAAGTTGAAGGTCAGTAAAATTCCGGATCAAATTGTGGGAGGACGTTTACGTTTCCACATAAAATTTTGGCGTGAAAACGTCACAAATGATCCATGGATTTTACATATGATAAGTGGAGTCAAAATTGACTAAGATGACATCTCTAAACTCGGAAAAGATTATTGGGAGGAAGGAAACGATCTATTTATTCCGTTTCTAGAAATGCAAAAAACGTCCGCAGCAACACATCAAACAAGACCAGGAATTTGTTTAGCGCCGTATACGACAAATCAACGCATTTGCCCAATCAATCTTGTAAAAAGATATGTACAAATGACGCAATTTGAAAATCGAGCCTCCTTTTTGTTTGTTTGGGCCGATAATGGTCAAAGAGTGCAAAAAACAACACTCCGCCAATGGTTGATAAAAATCCTAGTGGAAATTGGCATCAAGGATACGCCAGGATCAACAAGATCCGCAGCTGCCAGTTTCGCGTGGGCCAAAAATAGATCGTTTGACTCCATCGCGAAACTCACAGGATGGAAACAGGAAACGACCTTCCAGAAGCACTACAACAGACAACTTACTTCCTCCCCTGTTTTGGAATACCTGGGGGGGACACCCAGCAGCAGCTGCGCCCCAGGCACTTCCCGTCAAAAAGCCATAGAGGGACCAAAAATAGATTTAACAGCGCATTTTTCTCAAAAATCCGACTTAAATTTACAACCGGATCTCGGCAGTAAAGTAATTCGGGAAAGAAAGAGGAAAATAGTGCCAGTCCCCGAGGACGCAATTGCGACGAGAACTAGAGCACGCGCGTCGAATTGCAAAACGGCGGAAAAGTGACAAGCGTTTTACGACTGCAGCTGTGTCGGCGCAAAGTGTCAATAAACTTGTGTTTTGCCCTAGAACTTGGGAAGCATTGCAGATTTCTTTTCCCATGAAAAAAAAAAAAGGTATACAACTTACAAAACAGGGACAAGATACAAAAAATCTCGGACTTGGTTCCAATTCTAAAGATTTGCAGTAAAGAGAATTAGTTAGGGTGTAGTAACAAACCCCCAGGCAAGGGCACCGTTAGCCTGGGGAACTTTACTACTTACCTAACTCAATTCTCTTTACTGACCCGAAATCAATTATAATCCCAACCCACCCGGAATGAAAAAGCAGATCCATGTCCAAGATCCTGCTAAAGATCTGAGGGTGGGGGATCCTGGTAGGAACCTGTGGGACAGTATTCGCAGTAAAGAGAATTGAGTTAGGTAAGTAGTAACATTCCCCAGGCTAACGGTGCCCTTGCCTGGGGGTTTGTTCTTTCATTTGTACCAGAATTATATTTATTTGCAAAAGTTGAGATAAGAGAATGATATGAATGTCATACTTACATGTCTAAGCTTTCCGTGAAATATCATATTTGGGTCATTCGGCAGAAAATTTTGAACTAAATTTCAAAGTGCAATTGTTTGAATGCAACCCAAAAACAAAAATCCGATTTTAGCTTTAAATCGAGTTGGAGCCCATTGGCATTCAGTCAATTTTGAACTTAAATTCCACGTTTGTATTCAAGACCAAAAAATGATTCATGAATACAGTGTTTTTAAAGCATAAAACTGAAATAAGCAAAAAGCGGGATGCGAGACTTATACACAAATAGATTTGCATTCGTGTTTTTAGCATAAAAATCCTTACCATCTAGGTTAGACTCAATAATTTTGAAACTGAAAGAAGACAAAATACTCAAGGTACTTTTTTTAACTTGGTGCCATAGTTGTAATGCTTTAAAATAATGTTAGAAATTTGAATACTGTAATCCGTTTTATTGAAAATAAATCTCCCAGATATTAAAATTAGGATTCAATGAACATTTCTTCATAATTTTTGTGTTAGTGGTGTTCATTTTGACATGATATTAGACTGGCGAGAAAAAAGTCACTATTGATTATTCATCCAACTAAATAATTATCGTTTGTCCAGATGAGATATTTCCGAAATAAATTGTATACTGAAGACTTGCAAAGGTACAGGATGAAAATGAATCTCTCTGAGGCTAAAAGAAAATTATGCATGATTCAAATTTATAAAATAGACCAGCGGAATGCTGGCTTTTTCGTTATTTTCCTTCAGATGCAAAGTTTAATCATCTTCAAAGAATATCTATCCTTTGAACCCCCCAATAACAAAAATGATGCTTACAACTCAAAGAAAAATATTGCACATGATGTATACTTGTATCTGCGTCAACCTCTGAAGATCAATTAAAAATGCCTGACCTTTGCATCTCTCCGTTTCAATCATGCACATTTTAGCAAAATTCTCAGACAAATGCTATTTATTTAGGCTTGACGGAAAAGAAAGGATTTTACGATTGCGCAATTTGCGGCAGCGGGCACTTCCATCGGGATTTCCCGCTGTCGCATTCCTTGACTTCAAGTTTTTTATATTATTAAGTTACGTCTATTTTTCGGATTTTTCGGATTTGCATTACTACATATGAACATAGACGCAGTTGGAGACTTCTAGTTAATTTTTACGGACTGGAAACGTAGAGAGGCAAAGTTAGTACGTGTAAAATCGTTTTAAGAGTCTGTTTACGATAAATAAATCCGAACGAGTTGTATACATTGCAAAGTTTTGAATGCCATTCCAATGTCCCGACAACCCTTTCCCCATGATTCTGTTAGGATAACCTGAGATTATTACAGTAGGATCTAGCTTTTTTTTCATATCAGAGGGTGAACACTTCCAGTTACAGTCTATAGCAAATAAACAAAGGTCGATGTTGAGCTTACTGTATTGCTTATTTTTTTCCCCCGTGGAAGGCTAAACAACTGCCATTCCACCCATCCACACAACCTTGTTTGTTCCAGTAGTGGGAACGCACTGGGACTCCCAGTAACGATGACTGAAAAACGTACACACAAGTCTTCTCAAGTCTAAGTAGGTTCAGTCCACTTGAAGACGAAGGCAAATTATTTTTTTACATGATCTTGTAGCAGACTCATTAGCACCTTTTTGCGATTCCTTCGTCAGAATTTCCACACACATCAAAATCATTTGATATATTCTGATCTTGAAAATATTGTCACGACGAGGTAGACGCGTTTTATTCAGGATGAATTCATTTGTTGAAGAAGCTAGTCCAAGAGTTTAAGATTTGCAATATAGAGTAAAATCGGAATATTAGATGAATTGACTGCTAATTTTTTAATTGGTTAAACGGAAGGGCAACAGTTATTGGCTGTTATTGAATGACGACACATTTTCGCATACAAAATTTGATTGTAGGTTCGAAATGATTATGGGAAATTATCATATGATTGTTGGGACATGATTTCTGGTTTAAGACCAATTTTTAAGCTTCGACTTCTATATCTCTTTGTTTTTTGTATTAATCGCTTTAATTGAATTTTTGCCTTCATATCATTGCGCTTTGCCTTTATATCATGTGATGATAATCAACCCGAAAACATTATTTCTGGGAGAAAATTCTGGGAACTAAGACTGATGCATTGTTTGGAATAATGGCTGTTCCATGACCCATTCAGAAGGTATTCTCGGGAATACTCAACAGGACCATCGGAAAGTGAGATCTTGAATAACTCCTTCCCCGAAATCCTTGAGAACCCTCTTCATATTGCAATCCGAACAGGTAGCTGTTCCATGACCCATTCAGAAGGTATTCTCGGGAATACTCAACAGGACCATCGGAAAGTGAGATCTTGAATAACTCCTTCCCCGAAATCCTTGAGAACCCTCTTCATATTGCAATCCGAACAGGTCAAGTAACAGTTATTTTTTACCATTGACAAACTGAACACTAATTAGAATGACATACAATCTAGTTTATGAAATAAACTAAACTCTCATTGTCGTACAGTATATACAGCGAAAAGCAAAGAGTGGAAAATGCCATGCATTTTTGGTACCGAAATAGTTTTTGCAATCAACGAATGAATTTTGTTACCAAAATTGGTTCAGGAAATCAGTTGATTTCTGAGGAGTTGGATCTTTATATTGGGCGAAAAATACATCAATGATTGCATGTTTTGAGTAAAATTTGACTGTTACTCACAGTTTGATTAATGAAGAAAGATTGCAGGTACAGTATAGGAATAATGCAATACAAAATTCCTTCTGCTTGTCACATATCTCTTGACTATATACAGGGTGGGCCAAAAATAGTGAACCAATTTTTTACTTGGAATAGCCATGGTAGCATATTGAGCTGTGGCAATGAAAAAGTACCAAATGAAAGCTTGTTCAATTCTTGTTCAAATGGTATGTAGCTTTATGGTCCCAAGGGCCACAGAATGGTCACAAGAACCATTTGAATGGAAGCTTCCCCAAAAAAAGTTCTCAGGCAACTTTTTCCAATAAGCAGCTGTTCTTGCTCAAGAGCTATTTGTATGAATGAAAGAAATGCAGAATGCAACAATTTAACCAGCAAACGTTCCCAAAATTCAGAAGGAGAAAGGAAATTGGCAAGATAGGATGCTGCAGGGCTCCTGTGATGCATGCCTGTTCTTGGGCACTGGCCTTGCAGCTCTCAGCACTCAGCAGTGGTCCACTCCATGCACATTTTTTACTTAAAAAAACTGAAAATTCATGGGCCATAGAAACTACATATCATGTGGAAAAGAATTGAACAAGGTTTCATTTGGTGCTTTTTCCATTGCTGCAGGTCAATTTTCTACCAAGCAATTCCACGTCAAAATTGGTTCACTTTTTTGGCCCACCCTGTATTATATAAGCATATTTCATTTTCAGGTTTTTTTCACAAGAAAGTATGTTCTGAACTAATCAACAATGATTGTGATGGTTTTCACAAATCAAAACAAGTAAGTTTGCTTATACATACTGTTTTGTATTCTTTCCTCTCCAGAAAACATCTTGTACTTTGATGTTATTTAATACTTCAGTTGTTGCAAGCTTTTGCACATAAAATATACAAGAAAATAGCAAGCAATGGTTGATATTGTGCTATGGAGTTGCTTTGTGAAGTGTTTGTCAAGAGTCCTTTTCAAAGACTTCAACTTCATAAGAGTGTCCACTGTCTGTGATTATCCCTTGTGGAGCTTCAGGATCAATGATCTTCTTCAGCTTGATTGTGATTTCAGGGAACCAAGTATCAGCTGGAAAGGTTCCCTTGACTCGAGTCTTGTAGAGCCTGTAGAAATACGGTGATTCCAGTGCATGTCTGCAAAAAATACCAGAGGAACACTTGTCATTTATCAATAACCAACAATGTTAAATTCACACTGACAGGAAAGTTAACACAGTAAAATTTCATCACAACAAATACAATTATACCAATTCTTTCAACATACAAACTTTTTCTTGATTTCCAGCAGGAAGCCCATCGAGTGAATATTAAAACAATCTTGTTATAACAAGCTTCCCAATTCCAAAGCATCAAACTTTTTTGAGGAATGTTTAATAGATAATCTGAGTAGAAATTTCCGAAGGTAGCATACGGGTACAGTCTGAATAAATTGCCCCACAAAAATTTGGTGTCTGATTGTTTTAAATCATCCTTACAGAATGAGGAGTTTTTCAAATCATTTCCCTGAATGAAGGAGATTGGTGCAACTGATATGGAATGCGCAAGATAGGAGTAAATATTTTTTCAGATCACGCAGTTTTTCAAACAATAAAAAACAGTTGTCTAAGAATGCCAGAAAAGCAAGATCTATTTGATCAGGCATGACTGCCGTGATTTTTTTAAACCATTATTTTTTTTAAATCTATTCAAGTCCCCAAACGTTTGCTGTAATGAGATTTTACTGCACTGTATTTCCATCTCTAAAAATACTGTGTAGTGGAAAACTTGCTTGTAGAGTGCAGTGCCACCGTGGACCCAGATGCGGTCCACCCTGGAGGCCAGAGGCTCAGTGGTGAGCAGGTTTTCCATTTCGACCCATGACCTACAGACGTAGGTGTCTTCGTAGCCGTCAGGAAGCGACATCTGCGAGCTGAGAATGATGTTGAAATGCGGTCCACCCTGGAGGCCAGAGGCTCAGTGGTGAGCAGGTTTTCCATTTCGACCCATGACCTACAGACGTAGGTGTCTTCGTAGCCGTCAGGAAGCGACATCTGCGAGCTGAGAATGATGTTGATACAGTTGGGGAATGGACGGCAAGACTCAGGGAGCGATGACCAGCTCCTGCTCCCCATCACAGCCACACACTTCCTGTGGATAAAGGGCAGGGTATAGATAGTAACAGGAATTAAAAAATGGTACCAATCTTTCTTGACAGTTGGTATAAATTCCAGCTTTCACAGCTACAGAAGAAAAATTATGCTTTATGGGAGGTACTGTACGGTATATAGAAATACAATAGAATTTTCCATCTGAGAATTGTAAAAGAATTTATTTTATTGTTTGGATCCTTGTTCTGTGGAGAACGGATTATTATTGCAAGGAACAAATTAGTTTTTCGGATTTCCCATAAAAAAATTCATGCCTAGTTCTCCATAATAATTTGTATCTATCTGAATTTTTTTCATGGTGGTAAAAATGTATTCATGTATGTATTCATACTGTTCTTCACGTGAATATGAAACTGGTCTGATCAGAAAAAGCACGCCTCTAATTTTTTCTTTGAAATTCTCAAAAATGAACTCCGAATGATACAACGATCTTCTTTTTCAGAGGAAAGTGTTTATCATTGCAAAAATTATCAAGGTAAAATTTTAATATCTCGAAACATTAAGTCCTGTGCAGTCCGGATTCGTATGGCACATATATATTTACTCAAGACATACTTTTTACAAAACGGATTGTATTGGTCATAATAAACCATGCTCGTTATATGAAAATCTAAGTTGCCTACATATGCACTCCGTTTTTTTGCAAACATACCTAATTTATCTCCAACGAAAGAGCATCTCATACAAAGAAGTTGTCGCATCACTTGATAAGTGTGAGATCAATTATATTCGATTATCTTAACAAAGACATCCAGTCATTGCACCAGAGTATGGATGAATTTCTGCCTTACCTTCCTCACATCATACACAGTGAAAATATTACGTTTCTTTTGTACTGTGTAAGCTGAATTCTTACGACGAATGCTTCTTTTCAGGATTATCCTGAACTTGACTATCCTGAATTCTGGGCAAGCATTTTTTCATTCAAATTAAGAGACGAACAAGTATCGAAAACTAACGTATACCATACTCTATTACTCGTACTTGATGAGGAATCGAAAATTCAACCAACAGCTTTTTAATTGCGCAAATCGAGGAGTTTCGGTCAAATTATGAAAAACAATATATTATTGTACAGTAATATTACCTAGTGAGTCTTCAGAAGTCAGAACATTTACGAGCTTAACAGGGAAACTTATTTTAATGGAAAATTAGTTGAATTCAAATTAGGGTGTTCTTAATAATTTATATTTTGATTTTAGTGTCACTAAAAGTGGGATGCAATTTGACACAAGAAAATTTGATGGAAAACCCTATATAGTGCGTATTTTACAATTGAAGGAGTGTGGAACTGCGCTCATTTTCACCAATCAATGATTTAAAAATACAAAAGTACAGCAGTTTATATTCGTCTCAGTAAAATGAAAAAAAAATAGCTGAAAATTTAAAAATGAAAACTCACTTTTTCGGATCTCTTGGAGTACTAGAAATGCGTGTGAAGAACTCGAACTCAGACGGTATGGACCATGGCAGTTTGTTGTCAATGCCAATAGCTTCATTCTCATCCACGGCCGCTATGAGCTCATAGCGCAAATCAGCACCTGATGCCATCCTCTGGCAAATTGTGACGCGCTGGAACACGTTTGCACACACCGCACTATAATGGCGAAGTCAAGGACGCAATCCGCAATTACTTTTGGGAATAATTAATTTAAATCTATCTTCACAGCATGAAGCAATAGCAATAGCTTGGCACTACCTCAAACATGATTCAACTCAGTTTTCTGAGCACATTTCCGAGCAAATCCGGACGACCTACAACTTGTAGAAAGTCTCATCTCGACTTGACTAATTAGAATGTGTTAATGACATGACTTTCAGAATACTGTATTTATACTCAAATACCAGCGCATGCCCTTGAGTAAGATTTTTACATTGACTATTTTTTTATTGGAATTTACTCGAAAACCTCTGTATACTGCATCCTAATAGTTTGTTTTTGTTTTTGCTGGAAATTGATTTTGGTACTAAACAACTTTCCAATTAGCATCAATAATTTTTCAAAAAGGAGATCTGGCTCCAATTAAATATTGTAATATTTACTCCATGCAGTGACTCACATATTGCTATCACATTTAGTCATGGTTTTTTACATTCCAAAAATGTGTACCTGCATTCCATGGACATTCCGCATGTATTCTTTTATTTTTCAGAAAAAAGGCAGTTGGGTACTTGTGTATAATTTACATATAAATATTAATACGGTACATCAGTCTTTTAGCTATTACTCAATAATGATTTTCAGCTCAGGCAGATCATCTACAATGAGCTGGTATACAATTTTGATTGTTACATCTCATCACTACGATCAATATACGTGATTTTTGAGTTTTCTATATTTTTGAAGTTAAAATAGGTTTGCATGATCATTCTATTGTATAGTATGCATTACTGTAACTTATTCCTTATGTGTTTATGAATATATATAACATATAAGGTCATATTCGCTACACGAAGTTATCCCATTATGAATTCATTGAAAACATTAAATGATAAGGTAAACCCTGAACTTTTAATACGTGTTCTTCTCTTTGGATAAATTTTTAAATAAACCTATCAGCAGAAACATATTGCAATTTCCAATATACAGCAACCTTTACGTACATTCAATCAATGTAACGCATCTTCCCTGTTTTTATTTCGATTTACGAAGGTGATACATGATGCAAAAATCCCAAAATGTTTGAGCATTTAAAATTACACAAATTAGCTTTCATTTTAACAAAGATTAATTCAATGTTTTTGAGATGGTTGTTTGGTTGTTTGGTTGACAGGTTTTCGCTTCTTCAAATCAACTTTCTTCATTACTTGTCATTCTTCAAGTGTTCAGCATAGCAGATTATGATGAGTAAGATACAGAACTGAAAATAGACCAACATGTAACAAAATATTTATCAGAAAATTATAGTTGTTTCACAAAATACGGTTCTTCTTGTTTGAGACATGCAAATGGACATCGCTGGGAACATGTGATCACTGTTATACGAAGATATTCTCTATCGTTCATCATACAATACTTCAATGCATCCTCTTGCCCTGCAAAATAAAAAAAATCTTACCTACCGGGTTTCAAAAATATAAAAGAGAGAAGTGAACAAAAGGGTCACAAAAATAAACACGTATTTGTTGTACTAATTTCAAGTCACAGTTTCGGGATTTTCCACTGGGAAATATTATTGGCAAAAAAAATTTCTGCTTGATGCCGATGACAAATAATCCGCTTCTGCTTGATGCCGCACACGCGTAACTGACCATCTTTTCTTCTGCTTCCGCCTTTCTCCCCAAGACACAATAACCTGCCCCTGTCTTTCCTGCTCTCTCCCAGTCTCCCCTTTTGGCTGGCTTCAAGGATGATTGCAGGATGAATGGAACCATGCAATCATGAGGCAGTTAGCACACACAGGACACAGCCTGTGTATGTGTGCCCTTTATAAGAGGGGCTTTATAGAAGTACTGTACATACTCAAAGTTGTTAATTAAAAATTTGCCAGGCAGGCAGCAGAAACAGAGAGACCAGTTTTTACCTATTGTTGTCTGGACTAATCAAATAAAACAAATTGTCAAGATACAGTATGATACAAGTATTTTATTCACAGTCAAAGTTAGTCAAACAACAAGTAACTAGACTAATTTAAGAGAGCTTTGTCAAGCATTTGCATATCTTTCTGAGAAGTAGTCAACACAGGATTGAATCTGAGGAATAAACTGTTCCTTGGTAATATACAGTATATACCTTCTCAGGTATCTAGGATGCTGTATGTATTTTTAATATACCTTCCCTTTCATGAGTGTTTGGACCTCATGGAAAGATATTTTAATTTAATATGTGCATCACAATTACGTGTCAAAAATACACAATACACATGTATATCAAGATATTTCCTCTGAAATGAAAAATTCAGATGTGTAGCTATGCACAAAAACATCCATCCCTGTCAGGGGTCAAGGGGAGATTATATGTTCTTTAAAGAAAGAAAATGCATCACACTGTTAATGTGGGGTGAGGTGAGAAGAGGAAATTTAAAACAAGGAAACAGCTGCAGGGAAAAAACCTTGTACATTTCCTTGAGGCAAATGTAATTTAGAGGTCCTCAAAACAAATGTAAATGTTTCTTGGGTAACACTACATACTGTACCCATTTCAATAAATAATTTGTTTGAAATATTCAATAAAATAAACTAGAATAAATCATTATTGCAAAAGACTTGTCTCCAAATCCCATTTCATTTTTTTGCCAACAGTGACATATGTGGAATAGTAATTGATCTATTTTAGTAAACTGAATGATAAATTCAGTCTTTCTAATGAACTTTGTTTAAAATATGTACAATTTTTCAATGATCTATTGGAAAAAATAGTTACTCCATATATCAGGCTGGGAAACAATTTATACTGTACAGTACTTGTACTATTGACCCTGCCAAAACAGGTGAAATTTAGCACAGATTAAAAATAATAAAATGTTTACCTGCGTTTTTGTCCAGATAAGTTGCCAGAAAAATAAAAGAGGTGAAAAATTCCTAGCATTGAATAATTCTCCAAGATAAGCAAAATTGTTGATTAAATATCTCATTAAAATGATGCCATTATTGATTGGCCTTCGCAAAAATCGCAAACGTTTGAAAAAAGACTGAACATTCGCTGATGCTGGAACTCCTTATTTTTTACAAAAGTTTTTATGTGGGACCGATTTGTTATGCCAGTGATTTTTCCCTCAATAAGACAAGATTCCGTATACTTTTGAGAAACCCCTCGCACACATGTTGGAGCAGGTTCTTCCGGGTGGGTGCAATAAGTCACGCTTTCTCCATTACATGTGCATCAATAAACAATCATGGTCTCTCATACTTTTTCTCATACCCTCACAAAAGACGATCTTGAGATGATGAAATAAGATATCCCGTATTTATGTGAGTGCGCAGGAAGAGGTTATCTTCGCTATTTTATGAGGTACTCCCTCAACGAATATTACCTTTTTTGTTTCTGATAACAAAGCTCATTAGCCGCAATGTTGTGTGACGTTATCTTCGACATTAGTTAGTTGAGTTTAAGTGTCGGTTCAGCAGTTACGTAATTGTTGACGACCGTACTTGTTGTCAATTTGCTTCCTATAGAGATCGGTCAATTAATAATTTGAGTGGAAATATTAACGATTCAAAGAATTCCACACTTGACTCACAGTCGATGTTTATTTCATGAATTTCCAAGGTGAATTGAGGCATACATCGCAATGATTGGATTATGGATATTTCTGTGATGTTCAATTTATTCGTTTGTTTTGAATGCCGTAGCAGTAGAATGAAAGCGAAAATTAACGCAAACCTTTTTCACATTACATCCCGGAAAACGTATCAGTGATCGCGTAATTGTTTCCGGGTGATAATGGTCATCATCACAGCAAGTATGAAATGGAAAAGAAAATGCACCTCATTTTCTCTCCCTCAAGTCTTTTTTTCTTCTAACTTCATTATTTTCCTGTTGTGCCTGCTTCAGTAATTTGTGTTCGAACATTCGCATTTTTATCACATTATCAGTGCTGGCTATAATTTTATGCTGCTGTTCACTTTTCATCGTCCGTGATATAACGATATTCAAAAATTAAAATTGTACATGCATCCAAACTTCGACGTAAGTTGCAGCACAAGGTCACTTATTCAAAGGCATATAATTACAATTCAGAAAAGGGAAATAAGCTTCAGTGAGAGCTAAATTTCTTGGAGCTTTAGAATAAGAGCAAACAAATACTATTAATTCGATGAAGTGCTTTGTTATAGAAGTTATGAGCAGGATGTACGTAATACAGTTCAGTGCATTAATACTCCAGAAATTTTCGAGAAAGATATTGACGCGATAATCGTCAACAGATATGTCACCTCAATATGCTGTTCTCGTATTCTTTTTGGGGGGGGGGGGGGGGCACAGGGTGGAGCATTTTTGGGAACATTTGTGGTAGCTTTCATAATCAAATGCATGTGATAAACACACATGAACATGCACATGTAACCCTGGTGTGAATACACAACTGGTGCACATTAAAGATACAGTATACATGTGCAAAAGAAAAACTTTGGTACTCTTCAGGTGCACAGCAGGGTCATTGCTGTGTTGACTTACAGGCATATCCCCACTGTGGACCAATTTCCCCACTTGGGATAGTTATTACATGCTTTTAATCTGCCCTTACTTGTTACATTAGACAAATCACCCACATCAACCATGCAGTCATAGCAGCACATTGCAGCACAAGCATTGCTGCTCAGTGATTTTTTCACTTTTATCAGGAGAGCAGCGGGGTTCCCACATCTTTGAACCCCGCTCGTGAGCTCAGATGGAGAGGCAGCAGTTGAATTATTCCCTGGGTATTTAATGTACATCATTACTGTATTTAAAAAAACCAGAAGCTCAGAACATCATGGGCTATATGCCACAGTTTTTATTACAATCTCGCCTACTCCAGAAATATCAGAGGCTGCATCCAACTCCCACAATCCTTGCAGCATTTGAAGTAAAGTACAGCTAGTACGGTAAAGTGCATCACTGTACGGAGTTCAATTTCGCCACCCATAGATGTCGCTTTAGTGATAGGTAGGAGCACGGGGTTCCATATGCATGGAGTGTGGGTCACCACCTCAATAAGTTCCAGTAGCTAGCAATATGGTTCAAGTGCCACATGTGGTGGTAGATTAATTGTTATGTGATTTTCAGTACAGTATATCCTCACAACAGTATAACACTTGGCTTCATTCCTTGCAATAATGATTGAAGTTTTTGAAACATTACAAAATGTTTGATTATTTTTCATTCTAAAATCCTCCTTCATGTCATGTGATTTTTTTGCGGTGTTTTCCAAGTTTGACTTTCAGAACTCATCCCATGATTTCCTCAAGACCACTATGTGGTTGTCTCTTAAGTTTTTTAGTTGCTCTTATGCACGTTACCACGTTGGCACTTATTTTTGATGCGCGCATTGTGTCTTCATGTGCAGTATACTGCTCTTCATGACTCATCCGGCTCTGTCTTATCTGTAGTACTGTAGATTACAGCAGTATTCATCCAGCAATAAGATAGTGAACAAATTCAATCATCATATGGCATTATTCTGCAGAACAGTTATTGAAGTCCTATATGCTTTTTCACGTATCACGCTTGTATATGCGTGACCATCATATGTCCGTCAAGTGTTCGACGGACGGGAACCTTTTGATGTGATTAATGATGGAGTGCGGGGTGAGATTTTGCCAATAATATGCAAATGCAGCGCATATTATTTTGTGTAGCTTGCCTGTCAGATACTTTTCTGCCACTATATGCTGTGTACAGTATATGTGATCATGCAGTGATGATTGAGAATGATGAGGGCGCATTATTTAATCATAAACCGTATACGTACGTAGTTATAATATAAGACAATTAGCAGCAATAAATGATGCATCTAATAGCAGTATTATTCATTTCAATTTTTTATACGTATTATGGTGATTTAAGGCATAATTTTCTTCCAAAGGAGAATGAATAAGATTTCGGGAGAAATCTTGCTGACATTTTACTTGGAACTGTGTGCGACAGTTTGTTTCTTGCAAGCAGCATTCGCAATTCGCATGGGAAGTTCTTCATCATCGTTCTGTCAGTGCGACTTTCCTGAGCAATGTTAGTATATTCGTAGAGTTTACTTTCGGAAAAAGGACACTTTTTATTTTGTTGAGGAATATATAGGTATTCAAGATGATTTGAGGAATTATCGAGCAGCAGTGGTGGAGTACAATTGTCCGGACAACGATCTCAGCTTTTTCAACCAGTCAGTCGTTGACTACATGTCCGCGAATGTCGCAGCTTACGAGGACTTCGTGAAGATAGCCGCAGAAAACGTTAGTAACCTCGTCATTATGCGTGTATAATCGCAATCATCTTTACAGCGTTCCATATGTTCGACGAAATTCAGTCCATGCACATACATACAGTATACATCAGGCGAGTACAATATATATACTGTGTATATATATATGCTGAATGCCAAACATACACGACGACGTTATTTTATGAAATTTCTGACCCGGAAAATTGTTGCGGGTGCGCAACAAGCACGAGTATGTAGAACTCATCCGTCCTCTATATAGCACTCTGTATAGTGGAAGAAAAAGCCGACATTTTCACTTATTGATCATCATTTTTCCACAAAATTTGGAAATGAGTTTATAGTCGTTAATGTTTGTTAATCTCTGAAACTTTAATCACGAATAAAATATTTCATTCCGAAAATACCGCATATATTATAGAAAACTTCTGATGAGGAGATCTGCATGGGGATGAATACAGCTGTACATACAAATGCGATAAAAACGGATCACAGTACCAACGTTTCTTTCCAGATGGTAGACATCATAATTTTCCCGGAATATGGAGTGACAAGTCTCAATCTTCCTGCTGACCGCGGATCTGCAAGACCGTACTTCCAAATCGTACCTGCGGCTGCTGGAAAAATTGCACCGTGCGACGACTTTAGTGACGAACAACCAGATCAGGTATCCATCTAGAAGTATTCTAAAACAGTAATTTTCAACATTTTTCCTGATTTAACGCTTTCAAGTCATGGCGGCGTGCTATTCACGCATCAACTTTCGGATAGCCTGAAATATACCGGAGCTTGAGGCCTGATCCTTGCAAATGAGCTTCAAATCTACGTATACTGTACTACCAAATTTATCATCGTAAATTAATATTGTATGTCGAGAAATTATTTTCAATTATAGGTCATTCTGTATACATTCCTTTGCTGGTTTCATCATGTGAAATCGTGCATATGCAACACACCTTTTTATTTTACTGAAAAATTAGACATACCGCAATTATAATTATAGGCATAGCATATATATGCAGCCCATGCCGTATTAAGAATGTTGTGCCTTGTTTATTTTCACAATTGCATCGCCCTGTTTTACAGTTTAACATGATGTGGTGTCGGATTTAATTGTCTTCTTTACTTATATGCATGCATTCAGCTCAAGAGTATATACTGTATACTGTACTCCTTTTTGCTAAACTTATTGCATCTACAGTATATATACAGGCAGTTATATTTATATACACATCAGCTGTGGTAGGGGCTCCAATAAAAATACTTGTGTTGTAAAATCTGCATGCTATTTTTTCTCATCCAGAAGTCTTAGGACTTCTGAAGAATTTTCCCTGTGGGTCGTCTCAAATTACTTGATTCAATTGAATGGAAGCGCTTCGTGGTGTGTTTCACTTTTTTTACGCACGGATTTATCGATTACAAATCGACTCCATTCTCTTAATTCATCCTCCAAATATTATGCTTGTCATTTTCGAGTTTTGTACATTGGATGCGGGGTTGGGGACGTTTAGATGTCGTATATATACGTCTTGATGGATAAATGTAATTTTCACGGTAGGTGACACATTCAGACGGAATAACTTGCATACTTTTCATAATGTGATTATACAGTATGATTATTTGGATGACTTCATTTTTATAGATCATAACCAGAAAGTTGAGTTGTTTGGCGAGAACTGGAAATATTTACCTCATCGCTAACATCGCTGAAGTCGAAGCTTGCGACGCCGAAACGGATCCTGAATGTCCTAATGACAAGGAATATTTCTTCAACACTGCAGTGGCTTTTGATAGGAATGGTTCAGTTATTGCGAGGTCAGAAAGCCATGATTCGTATTGTATTTTTTGCCCTGATGTATTATACGTTTGAATGGGTGTTGAGCAGGTACAGAAAAATTAACCTCTACAATGAACCTGTAATGAATGCACCTCCGAAGAAAGATGTAGTTTCGTTCCATACCGATTTTGGCGTCGAGTTTGGGTTGTTCACGTGTTTCGACATCATGTTTGAGCATCCCATGATTGATCTTCATCGCCAGGGAATCCGGGATCTCATCTCTCCCACTGCCTGGGTTGATTCTTTTCCAACTTTTTTGGGTGAGATGAATGAGTGACCTACGAATTATTTCAATTCCAATGAAGGCAGGCTTTTTATGAGATGAATTATGTTCGGCTTGAAAAAAATCAGGAAAAATAATTACAGTAATTTCAATTAATTTCTACATAACTATTCGAACAGATTTCCAATTCTTTCTACATTTTTATGCTTCTCGGAGCAATACGAAACATTTCAGATATTCGAGATAGTTCATATCAGCCAAACCAAATCAATCCTGCATACAGTTATTCGCTGCGCAACCTTTGCGTGGTTATTTCTGTTGAATTGTGGCAGTATCGTATAATTTTTTCGTGTCTATCAATATTCTTACAGCACCGGAAATTCAGTCTGGGATATCAAAGGGATTAGGTGTGAATCTTCTGGCATCTGGTTATCACAATCCTCCGAGTTACACCTTGGGGAGCGGGATATTTTCCACCACAGATATTTTTGCTTACACTACGCAAGCAACAATAAGTCGAATTGTGATTTCCGATGTCACTTCGCCACCACCATCAGAGGATCAAAATTCACCGTCAACATTTCAAGCCGTGATCCCACCTTTGAATGTTAAAGTGGTAGAGGAGAAATGGTCATTTTTGAAAGAAAGCTTTGCCAACTTTGATACTATACTTTTAGAAGCAAATGAAGGAAGTGCTTCGGTTTGCCAGAATGAATTTTGCTGCCATCTGGATTACGAGATTGAATTCAAAAAACTTGGCCCAGTGTTTCGTTTAGGAGCATTTAGCGGCGAAGTGTTCATCCAAGGAGGCAAGTATTCTTGGATGGCGCAAACGTGTGTAGTTTTGTTTTGTTCTAGTCCCGAGGACTTGAATTCCTGCAGTGACGGATCAACGATACACACTTTCAAAAATTCCTCGAATGGGGAGTTGGCGAATGTTGAAGATCGCCGTGAGACATTTTTGAAGTTCACTTTACGAAGTGACGTCTTTTCGTCACCATATATTTACCCTTTTGCTCTTAGTTCTTCCTTGCAGCTGTTGATTCCATCCAAGGTAGATTTCAAGAGCTACCCTGATAACTACTCGGGAAAAAATTACTCTGCTTTTCTCAATTTCACCGAACCAGGGAAGATGGTTTATGCTTCTTTATACGCTCGCGTGTATGAAAATAATCTGGGAAACGAATAAATTCAATTATTTAGAATGCGTGATGATTAATTTGTAAAATCACCTTATGAGCTCTTGCGTTATAATATTGGATGTTGCTGATAGTTGAACGAACTTTTCACGGGAGTCACTGCGTGCGGTCGACTTCAAAGAAACGATTGTAAGGTAAATGGAACCATCATCTATGAGTTCCGGTGAATCAACCGCTATATATGGGGCTGATTAATAAGGATTGGCTAAAGAGGGAAACTTGGGAACTTTAGCAATCCCGAAAAGGCTCAAGACATTTTCTGATGAGTTTTTTCACTAGTTCATCCTTTCAATCATACAGTAATCCAGACAAGCTCTCAATCCTCTTTCGTTAGGAACAATTTCATAAAGTTAACGTGATATCAAACCTGCGGAATGAATGTTCTATGTGGCGAATCAACCTTTGCGATGGTCACTGACTAAAGTACTGTACTGCACATGTGGAACTGTGGAAACGAACTTGAATGAAGGAACTGGACGCAGAGGCACCGGTAAAGTATTCGTAATCTTCTACCGCAGGGATACTTCGTTCTCCATCGCACTGCATAGCTTGAACATTTGATAGCGAAGTACGGTATACAGTACTATAATACGCCGCTGACGCATCAGCATCGAGGTATCCGCTGAAGGCACACAGTTATTGCGCTTAACAACTGCTGAAGTTGCGGGTCCATATACTCCGCATGACTTTTTTTTTCATCTGCCAAATGTGCGAGCGAATCAAAGGCTGAAACGAACATATTCCAGTGGTTGTCCGTGGAGAATTTCCCGCTCTTCGCACCTGGTGTCCGTATATACAGTATGGTACTTCTTAATATCAGTTTACATTCTATATTAATTGCACAGTTGTGATAAAAACAGAATATTGTTCTGTGGCATGAAACGGCCACTATGATGTCAATGAAAATATTCAATTATTCGATCGTTCCGGGTTAGGATTTTCTGGTTCATCATGAAATCACTTGGGACCTAACAGGTGTGTGCTATACTCATGTGATGGTGGATCGGCATTGAATGTGGCATTTAACCAGCGCGTTTACATTGGCTCCTTGTCGTGTTAACATGGTTATTAACCTGTGCCGGTGTGGGCGGCACAGCGTACTCCCCCAAAATCGTACTCCAGGAGTACACCCTGCCTAGGCAGGATGCACTCCAGGAGTACACCCTACCTAGGCAGGGTGTACTCCAGTGTGCGCTATGCCGTCTGGCGGGTCAGTTCAAATCCGCGGAGTGAAGTTCCATGGTGAACACATGCAGTAGTTCTTTCAACAAAATTCAGAGGAGAGCCAATTCCATCTTGTTGCAACGAATCTTGTTGATGCTTTGGAGAAATGTCTTTTTCAGTCCCTGCCCCAACTGCCACATTCTTATTTAAATTTCTTTTTGACAAATTTTCGTATATGACAAAGCTTTTTCAAGGTCCAAAATGCTTTCTTGTCCAAAGTTCTACTGTACTTTCGCATTAATTATCAACTAACATAACCTGACCTCATAATTGGGGTAAAGAGGATTCATTTTTGAGAACCACACATGGATAATGCTGATAACATTCCATGTGTTGTTCTTAGCGACATATATGAGAGCATTGGTTTGGGCATGACTCCCCCCAAGTGGGATAGCTCCAAGGCCTCTCCTGAAAATATATTTCCGCAGAATTCATCATTATTTTTGCCAAAGTAAATGCTGCTTCAAGAATCACTGTGGAATCAACTTTCCTCTGAATTCTGTGGAAGATACCACTGCATAAGTGATCACTGCAGAAGAGCCTCTGCTGAATCGCACTCCGTGGATGTGGACTAATCCTCCTGCAGGGGGAGTACGCTGTACCTGGGGAGTATGCCCTGCCTGCTACACCGGCGTGGCTTCAGAGTAGCCGCTTCTTTATACAGTACAGTATATGCTTCCAATGGACAAAACCTGAAGAGACCCCGGGGCGTCTATTCCCCCCGTCTTGTCGAGGTTTAGGAACGTGCGTCTGGACGAGGACGAGGTTTTTTTTCTTTCTTTCCTTCCTTCCTTCTTTCGTTCCTTCCTTTTTTCGTTCCTTGTTGGTTTCGGCGTTGAGCTTGAGATGCTGGAAACCCAATCAAATCAATGAAAATGGAATAGCATTTGGACTGCTAATCGTGACTTGACTTGTGTTTNTTCCTTCCTTCTTTCGTTCCTTCCTTTTTTCGTTCCTTGTTGGTTTCGGCGTTGAGCTTGAGATGCTGGAAACCCAATCAAATCAATGAAAATGGAATAGCATTTGGACTGCTAATCGTGACTTGACTTGTGTTTCGATTTCAAATTCACCTGATGAGCTCTGCATGAGTATGTACTGTACCTTATTCTGGACCATGGGAATCGATGTGCAAGGTGCCATGAGTACAGTAGTGAGTCGTGCTAATTTATTTATTTATTTTTTAAATCATGGAGGGAAGGACATGTTGAGCTTGGTAACGTACAGTAATCAAGTTTGTCGCAGGCAGGCATTCATTCGGCATGTGATGAAAGAGTATAGGCTACCTAAATCATCGAGTGCTGATGGACCTTCTAGAACTTTACTTCTTGTACTGGAATTATTGTCTCTTTTGTTTTGTGTCATCTTCTCTCTACTTGCATCCCGTTGATTCAATGTCTCCGATTTTCACGATGCAATTCTTGGGTGACAGACTGACTGACTGACTTGACTGCATGAAACGCATGTAAAGAAAAGTTGCCATACTATTCTATTCTGTACTGTGCTGTACAGTGCAGTACAGTACAGTACTTGACTGGAGGAAGGGGACGGAGAGCTAGGTTTCCTTCTTCTTCTTCTTGTCGTTTTACTCCATTGCCCCCTCGCAATACAGTGTACTGCACTGTGCACACTTTTTTATTTCCCCCGAGAGGAAAAAAAGAAAATATTGAAAAAAAAAAGTGGTGTGTGATTGGCGTCGAGACGAGTCACCAGCTCCAACACCGCCACCACCACCTTTGCCTCATCCTCTCGTTGCCTGCTTGCCTGCTGGCTTGCAGTTGCGAGCACGGCGGCGGCGGTGGCGGTGACACGGAGAGAAATGAAAGGAGATGAATTTATTCCGACGGCGTCACTTCTTGCGACCCACGTAACGAATCCTGAATAGCAATGGGGATCCGTGTTCATTTATCTCTCTGGCCGCCGTATGTATGTATGTATGCATGCATGCACGAGGGGGCAAATGTGTTTACTTTTTTTTTTTCTTTTTCTTCTTTTTCTTCTTCTTTTTATTCCGTCTTTGGGAGAGAGAGAGAGAAGGAGAAGGTTCATCAGCATCTTAATGACTGATGTCTTACGCCGAGTGACCATCAATTACAGACGTGCGTAGAGGAGTGAGTCACTCCTCTTACGTACAGTACATGCAGTATTCCTTGCCTCGCCGCAATCGTAATGAGCCAGCCGACTTGACGCCATCGATTGATTCATTTATTCATGCATGCCCCGCATCTTGTTGTTTTGTTTGTGGTGCCGACCGACGGACGGACAACAAACATTCTTGTAGCATTTCATCTTTTTAATGTCGCGCTTTGCTCGCTTTCATTCATTCATTCCTTCCTTCCTTCGTTTCGTGTCATTTCCCATGTACCCTGACTGAAATATTGTACTGTCCTGCGCCGTGTTGCCCTAAATCCAAATTATTGTGCTGTACTGTGTTAGGAGTGTTACACAAAACAGTATCTCAACTGGAATTGCTTAACCATTTCCATGTGTGCTGTACAGTACTGCATTTTCTCAAGCCAAGATTATTTCAACTGATTCGCTCACGGGTGAAATGTAAAATGGAAAATTTACCATGTAGAATTCGTAGATGGACTCTCTCTCTCTCTCTCTGTCTGTGTACTGTATGACGGGATTCGAATGCCTTACTATGTAGAGACTTGTATGGGACGAAAAAAAACGAAAAAAAAAGGAAGAGCAGTACATTACGAAGAAAATCGATGGAGAGAGAGAGAGTCCACATGTATAAACTTGCTGGTATCTATGTCGTCTCATTGTTTTGAAATGAGACTTCGTTACACTGCTGCGTGTGAAAATTAAAAAACCCCGTGATTTTTGAACACAGTACAGTGCGTAACAGAATAAAAGGAAAGGCATCCGCGCGATCATTCTTTGACGGTCTGATGCACAATTAAGATGAGTTGAAAACTGTGCGTTTCGTCCATTGTTTTGGCGTAAACGTAAAGCCGGTTTTACTTTACTCCGCGTGACATCCAATACTGCTGAATACTCTACTGTGCTGTTTAGGTTACGATGTCCATGCAGAGACGTAAATGAGTAGCGTTTATCGGTGCAAAGTCATCGTTATATGGGGTTTCTTATTGTCGGCAGGACAAGGAATTAACGGGCAGGTTTCAATCGAAGTTCCGTGTAACAGAGAAACCTTTTTCAATAAATTTTAGAGGCGACCATCAGGGGTTCACTGTATTGTACAGTATTGGGGTTGCGGCGTGGATGATATTTATTTCAAATCATGAATACTGTACAGTACTTCAATAGTCTTTCGTTTCTTGTTTTGTCGTGCCAGGAATCCGATTATTGTCATTGTCGAAATGGAAGAGAACGTTTGGAAAAATATGTCGCAAGAGGCGGGAAATGGGTTTCAAAGGCTTTTTCCCCCTCTGTGCAGGGAATAATATGCATCAGGGTTCGCCGTCGTGCTTCAACAGCATCGTGTCTTGAGATTAGATTCGCGCCTCGTTCGAATCCCCCGTACATACTCCAAAATGGTATATACAATACAATACAATAAAATACAAGTACATGTACCGTACTTGTATTCATTCTTCCTCGATCCCGATTTTGAGCCTGTCTCATCTTCCATTACTGGTGGCAGTCGAAAGTATAAAGTGTTTTCCTGACCTCCCACCGTTTTCCCCTATGCTGTGTTCGAGGATTCTGCACAGTACAGTTCTTTTTTTTTTTTTAATTCAATTCGTCTTCGTTGAAATCCCTGCGTGAAAAATCGTGAAGGAAATTCCTTTCGGAGCCATTTGTATATGTATCACGAGATGCCCTGGTCTTATTTCAAGAATGGAAAAGATTTATCCGTCCTATATACTGTAATAAAAATTCGGAATATAATTTCGGATCAGTGGAGCTGGGACGAAGGCAATTGGGCTTCAGAACTGCTGGTTTTATTTCTGTATACAGTACATTATTCTTCGTGTCGATAACAATTGGTGATGTTTACTACCAGGCTGCCTTCTGCTATTTTCATAGGTATTGCCCGTCATTGATGAACTCGAGGCGCGACGAAGATCCTGATATTGAATAATTGACAAGTACCCGCCATTGAGTGATTCCCAGGGATTGGGGAACTCGGACAATTCATCCTATTGCCTTAGTTATCTGTAGTAGTACAGTACTGTATAGTAAGGAAGAAACAGCGTACAGTAAACGAGTGTTGAGCATGCAGCAGATTCGAGAGTTGTTTCTATTTGTCCCCTAGTATAGGTTAGTACTGTACAAATACGTAACTGTTCCGTGATATTCTGGGTTATTTTGTAAAACTGCAGCAGAGACGTTTTCTTCTCTCATTTGATGATGACGTGAATCAGGCCATTTCTGCTGAGCCCGTGATTGGAAGAAGCATATGCAGTAGAGTAGAAGGATTGCACGTGTGGAGGATACAGCAGGCGATTGTGTAGGGGGGGGGGCACGTGTGGTACAGTATAGTAGTTCTTGGAGGAGTATACGAGTCAGTAAGAGGGGGTTTCATCGCGTATCAAGCACAGGAGAGGGGTGTTTCTCGAGTCGATTGATTCTCTTTGGGTGAGTGAAAGGTTTATACCTCGGCGGCCGTTACAGTGAGCACTCACTCGCTCACTCACTCACGAGACGTGTCATGTGTGAGACAGACACAGTGTGACTGTGACTCTGTCTCTGTCTCTGTCTCTCTCTCTCTCCCCCTCCCCTGATTTCGATTTCTCGAGTAAGTAAGTGGGGATCATGCATGTCCAAGTGTATTCTCTCGACCGTGTCCATCAGCATCCGTGAAAAGTAGGAGCACATCATATACATACACTCGTTGAGGCCACAGGCTTGTTGTGTCCCCTCCCCTCCCCTCCAAACAAGGCGAGGCATATACTGTAGTGTACACGCATTTATTTCGACTCGATTTTCTTCTTCTCGTCCTCCTCCTCCCCTCTCTCTCTCTTTCTCTCCGTGCACACACACACCCCGCCCGCTGCGAACCCTGCTGGCACGCGACCTCTGCACCCGTTCCAACTTTGTCTGATTATTGCCAACTGACTTGACTCGACTGGACTTGACTTGACTAACTAACGAACGAATGAATGTTTCACGCGTTGGCCAGCAGTCAAGTCCACGATGGTTGCCTCACTTGCCTGCCTCTGTATATAAATTATCATTCCGACTGCACAGCTCTCTATGTTATTGTACTGTACTGCAATTGCTTTTGCCGAAATTTCATTTTTTTTGTTCATACCTAGGGCTGGCATTGGTTTTGGACAAACGCACCCGTCATCCAAAGAAAGTCGCCATCTCTTTATTTTCAAATACTGTACAGTAGTACGTCGTCTTATTATTCATTCAGAGGTACACCTGTTTGGAAATGCAGAAATATGCCGCGTATACTACTGTACTGTACTGCCAATACCGTAAACATGTCGAGCATACGTAGACGGCGTACGATAGTGTCTGGGGAAAATATTCAAACGACGAATTTTTGAGCTGCTGAATTTTTCCATTACATTACTGACCCACGTTATCCGCAGAATACTTTTCAAATTATTCGTCGTCATCGTATTTACTTTACTTTACTGTACTGTGCTAAACTCGACTGTGGGTTGCTTGAGTGGTGTTTCATTTCCTGCTTATTTATTTTTGCTGACAACCAGCACTCGAAGGACTCTCTCTTAAATACTGAACCATTATCATCGGGTCATGTTGCGATGGGAACCCCGTTCGAGTCTCGAGAGAAGTCATCTCTTTTCCTCCGCATCTCGACGAGACAAAGACAAACTGTGTGTCGTTTGCGGACATGGTGGCGGAGAAGAGTATTGTACAGTACAGTACTGCATGTACGTTGACGGACGATTCAGTCCGAGTGCAGTTAATACGAGTACAGTACAGTACAGTACAGTACAGTATGGTGATTGAGTCGGGAAAGTTACCGGTAACTTGTCCTGCTGCTGGTGGCGAGGAATCGAGTGTAAAATTTATATATACTATATATTCAAAGTAGGCTTTGGAATAAATAACCTGTGATGAGCCTCTTATAAATTGGGTGAAAGCCTGCTGTAGAATCAATCACGTGTTCCAGGAGATATTTCATCAGTTTGTCGGCAGATGAGTTTACTGGTTTACTTGCGGTAAACCAGAGACTCGCAACCGAACGAAGAAAGATCTGACGTGGACCAGTGTATCATTTTTGCCTCAAGCATTCCATGCCAAATCATTCTTCACTTGTTGTATAGAGTATTTTGACTTGTCCGACGCATAATTTACTGCTGCTGCCTTCTTCCTGCGCACAAAAGGAAGAAGAATAAAAAAAAAGAGTATGACATTGATAACAATTCCGATGAAGTCTGATGCTGACTATATGAAGATTGTTGACTCAATTGTTGGGTTGCATGTATTTTACCTGGATCAACTACATACAGTTATGCTGTGGTTGTGCATTTTTTTTTTCTTTCCAAAATGTATCCCTCAGATTCCTTCATCAAATTTTAGTGGAAAATGGGTTTTGTTTTATAGACGTACAAGGCTGAAATCATTCGATAAAGCACGAGTAAATGCTGTACAGTACAGGTGAACCTCAATAAGTCGAACCTCTCTAAGTCGAATTTTTTTTAAAGTCTTTGTCTGAATTCCCTTAGAATCATTGCATTAAAAACCTCCCTAATTCGAAATATTTTTCTGTAAAACATGTATAAGTCGAATTTTCTGAGGCCTTCTGGTTATTATTTCCTTGAAATATGAAGGAGAAAATGATTTTGATGCGTCTTGAGAGGAAGTGAAAGACAAAAATAGCGAATGAACCCTTGCCTCCAATTTCAGGAAGGTGTAAACTAATTAAAAAGAGATAGTTTTGGCCAAGAATATTCTCTATTTATCATTTCCCACACTATTTTTCACTTCTCCTCACAACAAAAGTGTTTTTTTCTCAATGGGAAACCTCCAATAATCCAAACCTCCCTAAGTCAAATTTTTTTCCTTGTCCCTAGAAATTTGACTTATAGAAGTTCAACGTTAGGTATTGTTGTTGCGCAATACTGTACTGTACTTCCAATGAACACGCATCACTTTTTGTAATTTATCGCTTGCCGCACTTGTGTAATTTGAAGGTGAAGGAAATGACACACACACACGTCTACGATTACGACCGAATTCAAATGAGCTTCCTCAATATCCCCGCACCACTGCACTGTAATGTACTTTACTGAACCGTGCTGTGCCTCGGTACTGCTTTTCTCCAACTTGACTTTTTTGCAAAACCTGTCTCCTCCTCCGCCCTTCTCTGATAATACTCCTGACCAAAATGGGAGCAGAAAAATTGCGGAACTTTCCGCGTCACCCCCGTTCATTATAAACTGCGCGCGTAAACTGAAACGTGATGATTTCCTTCGAGCGAATCCTGAAAGTCATGTGGACTTGTTCCTCTTGACATTTCATGAGGAGTGCCGTCGAGTAATAATGCGGAAGAACTGTTTGTCCCCCTTCAAGTTCAGTATAGTGTCCAACAGCTTGGATTCCTTTGCAGTTGTGATTTCCTTGAAATTTATTTATTTCGTGGTAAAGATTCCTTTCGGATGGAGAAAGAAAGGAAGGAGAATGTAGAAACTATAACTAATAATCCCCTGGCATCGAGCTACGTCGAAGTCGACGACATGGAAATTCCGCGCGACTCTCTCTCTCTCTCCGTCACGCCACTCGATCAGAAAAGCGTCGTGCATATATATATATATTTCCTCTCCGTGTCGAGGTCGAGCATATATATTCCGAGATTTCACCTGCCCGCTTTCGAACAATGCCGCGTTGCAAGAATCAAGGTTGTCGAATACTGGAAATCGATCATCGCTCCACCTGATGGATGGGGATCGAGGGGGGATGATGCTCCTGTGCCTGGCGAAAGAACAAAATGCATACCCTGTGTGTATGGCTCATTACGCTTGCATTTGTATGCACGTGATGGATGGCTGGCTGCTGGCAACACAGCACCGTGCATAAATGTTTTTATTTCTTTTCTTTTTTTCTTTTTTTTTCAAACTTTTGAGACGGTCTTGGTTGCTTATTGCAACAGGTGCGACTTTCCTTCCTTCTCCGCTTCAGCAGGTGTTTAATTTCTTCTTCTTTTCCTGTCCATTTTGAAACTCTTGAGAGGGCAGGACAGGACAGGACAGGACAGGACAGGACAGGACAGTACAGTGCAGTACTGTATGTACAAATATTTTTAAAAAAGGGAGGGGGGATTCAAGCTCAATGTTAATGCCCCTCCCTTTTCTTTGGCTCGGTAAAAATTGACGTCGAGTTTGCAAAAAGAAAGAAAGAAAGAAACGAAGCCAATAAGCGGGGCATTTTATTGGAACCAAAACTTCCAAGCATTGAAACCATCATGAATATCATTTGTTTCTAGGTGCAGTACAGTGCAGTACAGTATTTATCAGACATTTAGAAAGAAAAAAAAATGGAGTACACCTTCTCACCATTTGGTTTGTGGTGAAAGAAAAAGAATTGTGTGATTTTCTTGTCCCCCATGAACTTCGGCAGCAGCAGCGTGATTATACCTGCTAGCTACAGTGTCCACAAGAATGAATCCAACTGAAATCACATGTCTGTCTTGAAACACGTTGAAACACTTCGAAAGATACGTGGAGTTTTATTCGCATGAATTTCTGGCTGCATGTAGTGCAGTACTTTGACAAATGTCGTCTGCTTTTCCTGCTCCTCCCCGACTTACCTCTCTCTCTTTATTCATATGCTCAAGCTATAGGCCGATCGCGGTGGGCCAGTGTCCTTTTTTTCTTTTTCTTTCTTTTGCTACTCGTTAAAAATGAAGCTGAGTTAGGAGCACGAAATGAGATTGAAAAAAAAGAAGAAGAAAAGAAAGTACAGAGTGTATACCTCGAGTTGACTGATGCTTATACGTCCCTTCCCACGCGGGGGGGGTCTGTCTTTTTTACATTTCTGATGACGTGACGGACGCATGCGCACGCCGTCAAGAGTTTGGGTTGTCGCGAATTAAATAGTTTGGATGTACTGTATCGTACCTGTGGCAAATGTTTGTGCCTTTCGTGATGGAGGACGACGATGATGATGATGATGATACGTCGAGAGTTTGAGTTTGTATACACATAGACTACTACTGTGCTGTATTCCGCGCGAAATCACTTCATTTCTGATGGAATCTTTGGTATTCGTTAGTTTCGAAGGGGGAGAGTGTTTGGAATTGATGAGGGACCCCTATTTGCAGGAGGATGAGGCTGCGATATCTATATATATATATATTCTGTACTGTACTGGAATTGTCGGGGACCTGGTGAGGGAAACTTATATCTACCCACGAAACGGTATTTTGTTGCGCAACTGCGTGTGTGTGTGTGTGTCCTGCAATCTTTAAAATCCATCCCCCGGTATACATGTATTTTACCCGGTATATTAAATTAATTTTTGTTTTTTTATTTTTAGCTTCCTCGCCTTATTTTTGTGGACGCTTTTGTATACTGCGTGTACAGGGCTTCCGACGTGGAACATATCACCGAATCATGCTGTCTTACTATTGGTGCTGAATATATCTAGTTGATTTATTGGTATCTCCTAGAACCTGCTGTGGAGAAACTTGACAAATCAAGAGTGTTACCAAAAAAGAAAAAAGAAAGAGAAGAAATATTGAGACACAAGTGTGAAAGAAATTGGCTAGTAACTTTTTGGTCAGCCGAGAAGCAGTTGCTGTAGCTTTTCTGGCTCTCGCGAGAAAAAGAAATTGAGTGTACAGTATGCACTTTCTGGTGGAAAATAATTGTTTTTTACAAATGGATACTAGGCTGCGAATTTCTGAAGAAATTTTTGGTTCAAGTTGCCGTGTGAGTGTGCATCAGAAGCCGAGTGAAAAATGGTTGCGTAGTCTAGTGTGAATACTGGTTTATTGCGAGCGACCTCTGTGAGACTGGGAGAGAAAAATGGTGCGTCGCGTTTGTGCCTTCTCAGCGGCAGATGACTCTGCAGAACGCGAGTTGTGGTGTGGTGTGAGCGCATCAGTATAGTGAATTGCCCTCGAAATGTTAGCCCCCAATTCTCCCCCTCTGTACTGTTGTACAAAAAAAAAAGTGGGTATCATCCGCCGTTTATTCTTCTAAGTTTCGTAGTTTGGCTCCACGACAGTTCTTTTTTTTCTTTGGTTGTATTGTTTGAAAGCGGAATGAGTTGTTGCTGCTGCTGCTGCTGCCCTGAGCAGTATATGCAGATCACAGAGCGTTGACATAATGCCCATCTCGGTCCCACTTTTGTAATTTTGGTTCCATTTCTCCCTGTGTGGTCCCCCCCGTCGAAATCCCGGTTATTTTTTTTTTCCATTCCAGAGATTTGAAAGGTTAAACGATGAGTGCCGTAGCTAATGGATTTTCCCGTCGATCCTGTGAATAAAAGCTTGCTGTGTTGCTGACCAGAATTCCTTTTCAAGGTGTGTGTGTGTGCGTATGTGTGTACTGTATCCCTTGTGACTGGCTGAATTGTCGTCCTTTGGGTGGGATCTTTTATTTTTTTATTTTTCTTTTGTCCCCGTGTTGGAAAGCTTCTCGTGCCGACGTGCGTGGAAATTGCGTTTGGGTCGATCAGGCCCCGATTCACTTGTGCGACTCTGCGGTGCTCTTGCTAAAAGAAAAAAGTAATGTAGAGGAAAATGAAAAAAAAAAAAAAAAATTGGCCACTTGCGAGGGGACAAAAAGTCTCTTCATCCCCGTCCCGTTATACGGCTTTACCGGTCGAAGGAGCAGGTTTTGTTGCTTCCACGACAGGGTGATCTTTTCATATCGCCTCCAATTGATTGCCGCATGTTGTACTGTAGTTGTTTCGATGGAATAGAGAGACTTCCCTTGGGATAGGAAAAGGAGAGAGAGGGAGAGTAATGAAACACATCCTTCACCTCCTCGGCGAAAATGAAAGCCTTTGTATAGTTTAAATGATTTGCTCACGCGGATTTCAATTGTGCCGAAAATCGAGACTTGCATTGCATTAGTTAGAATATCTAGGCTCCCATTTTTTTATTTCGCATTCCTTCCGTATGGTAATTTTTCGAAAAGAATGCGTAAAATACTCGTTGAGATATATTGAGTAGGGGTCAGTTTTGCCGCCTTCCAGTATCATAAAAGACTTTGCTGTAACTGCTCGTATCTGAGGCACGGAACGGTGTTTGCGTTCTTGGAATGGTTTTGGAATTTGAAAAAAAAAAAAAAATGTAATGAACTCCCGTTTCGGTGTGCAGTTTTCCGTGCACATTGTTGAAGCTTTGAATGCATTGTAATGTTGCACTCATGCATTCGAATCAAGATGGACAGAAACTTGTTTTCGAGTCGATTCCCTTGATGCGTGTCATGACGTATACAGTAATTGAGAAACTCAACCTGAAGTCGCTCAGCACTTGTTGTTCTTGTCCCTTCAGGAATAATCGCCAAGCTCTGCATCGGAAAGTTTCCTTCTCATTTTATTCCCTGAACATAAAATAATAGTCGCGGAGAAAAAAGTTAGTGCACAAAGGGGTCTCACACTCATTTCCAACGGGGGTTTCAGAATAATCCTTTGTTCCGATAGAAAGGCCCAGTCATCCACTGTGTGTATGTAGGTGAGCGTGCCTGTGTGCATGATTGTGGTACGATGTATGTTTGGACGGACGACTGATGTATATTTATTGCAATCTCTGTAGAGTATGGATTTCATCCTTCATGTCTAGGAGTGTTTTTTTTTTTGTTTGTTTCTTATGTCTGGAATCGTGTGATGTTGAAGGAATGTAGCGGCTTGATAGAAGCTTACGTACAGTACAGTACTGTACTGTACTATGACTTGTGCTGAAGATGAGGAATTGTTCAAACATGAGCGGAAGAAAAAGAAAAGAAAGAGAAGATGCCCAGTAGAGCTGGTTCTCAGCAGGTGTAATGTATAGGATCTATCTGCACGTGCGGGAAGAAAACTTATTGTATATCCCTCGATGGTTGTGTTGTTTCATAATGGGGGATGATGTTTCGTTTGTTGAACACAGTGTACAAGGCGCCGCGGAATGCTGCAGCAGCAGTCGTTTAGTTTTACAGTCACACAGCTCAGTGTCCAAGTCGTGTTACAAGTGGGGGGGGGGGGGGATGTTAATGGTGGGTATACGCGTATTAACGAGGACTCGACTCGGGACTTGCTTGCTTTCCCTCTTTCGACCGCGTGTCCATCACCTTGTTCCTCTTAACGAGTTGCACCCGAGAAGCAATTGCGACAACACTTTTCTCGAGTCTCATCATCAAGTCTCTCAATTTTATTTCCTTTTTTTTTCTTTTTCTTCTTCTTCTGCTTTCCATGGGTGACGATGCTGATATCCTAGCTTGATGAACTGCACCACTCACCAGCAAATGTAGAATCCAACTTGGGGTTGTTGTTTTTGTCTTGTTTTATTTTGTTTGTTTGTTTGCTTCCTGCTGCTGCCAGCAAATTCTGGGCGTGTTGTTTCAAGCATAAAAGTGTGTAGGACTTGTTGTCCAGCACATGAAATGCTGTATTTTATTGAACGAAAGTGACTTATTATTGCAGTATTATTATTATTATTGAGAGCGAAATGTGCCCTGCAGTATAGGGGTAGGGTACTTGTAGGCTTTACCACTACTGCTTCGGTGGTCTTTCCTCCTTCCATGGCTCCGAGTCTTGTGTTTCGGACGATGAGACGGGCATGGATGAATGGATGGATGGGGATGCAGTCCCGTATGTCATTTCTTCAAGAGAGATGATTGAGGTCTGATGGGTTGACTGAAGCCTGGTGGCATCAGGGAATTCTGGGAGTTTCCTGTTCAACAGCAGTTGATATTTGCGTCGGATTTCTACCCTTTCTTTCTTTCACTTTGATCTTTATTTTTTTTCTCTCATCTCGCGGTAAATGACTTGTTTTATTCAAATGCACGGAGACGCGAATACAATACAATACAGTACTTGTCTGCTTGGTGTGATGTTGAAAAATGGTGACAACTGCGAGCGAGTACTGCATACATTGTACTATGAATTTTTCCTGTGCGGTATTTTATTGATCGCAAATTTTGATAGAAAAAAACGTGCGAATCTCTGAGGCTGGGTGTCACTCTTTCAAGATGGATGAAAGGGTCCAGGTACTGTTGTTTTTTTTTTTTTTTTAGTGATTTAGTACCGAATGATTGAGGTGCAGTGTAGGCATTGTCATACTGACCCCCGTTTGATTCGGTGCTTGTTCAGGGTGGTATCCTGTCCGGGGGATGCTTGTTTTTGTGATATGAAATTAATATATCTCTTCTCTTTGGGACGATTTGAAAAGAGGTATGCTTACCAACTGTTGACGCCGATTTCTTTCATAAAACTTGATCATTCTCGCAAATTTGATGGGGCTTGAGGATGACTTTGGCAATTGCAAAGGCTTTTTTTTTCATTTCTTTTTTTTTGTTGGGGAAAAACAAAAAACAAATTGAAAACGCGAACCTTTCTTATCTGGTTGTCAAGGATTTGCTAGATTCGAGATTATGCCAATCATTATTTTCTCACATTGAATGGTTGTCCTTTCCTTAATTATGTCTTATTTATGTCGGACGCTGGTATGTTCTTGACTGGCTGATTCACGTACTTCATATATTGATTATCCAAGAGAGCACATTATCCCTATATGTAGACAAGAAATTTGACCGTACCTGAAGTGTACTGTATCATGGTTCGAGGTTTTGAGTCTTACCGTGTTCATAGAACAGTATAAATTTGTCCTGCTGGAAGGAATGTATATTCGCGTGAAACGTACTTGCTTGCACGCTCATTGTTCCTGGCGTTTCCATTCGAATGCCAGCTACCATATTTCGTATGCCAATAAGGACTCATTTATTCCTGTGTTTTTTTTTTTTTTGTTTGTGTGCCATAATTTATTTTTTTGCTTTGACGAATTTATTGTCAGTCCAATTCAAATGTGCTGGTGCGTGGTTCTGCACTGGTGGAAAGATTCCCCAACGGTTGTATTTCTTAAACCTTGATCGTTTGGCAAAATAATGCCCAAGTGGCTGAGTTTTGAGTTGAACGACGGGAATTACGTTGAAGTACGTGAATCCCTCGTGGAAATTTGTATGTGTTTTTGTGGAGTTGTTGTATGCGTTGAATTACGGGAATGCTTATTTCATTTCTTCTTTTTTTTCAGATGGAATCATGCTGTCCGAGGATACCTTCCCTCCATCTCTCTGAGAAAGTTGGCGCGCTGTTTGAGGAAACCGATGAGTGGTGGTTCGAGAGGTGGTACCTGGAAGGATCATTCGGCCTGGCGGAATCCCGATCCACATTTTCCCGTGTATTTTTGCGTGCCTCGTCGCCGTCTTTGGAATTCCGCATTGAAATGCATTGGCAACCTTCTCTAAACGTTTCTTTCAAGATTAAAAATGTGCGAGTTAATTTTGACGTGCGTGATGGTGATTGGGTGATCGCTTCAATCAGAGCCACAGCGGGGAACAATTTCCAGTGGCATCATGGCGGAAATGGGCTCGAGACTATAGTCAGTATAAGTTAGGAACTGCGACGAGGACGTCCGCAGGCTGAAGGATGTACGTTGAGGGTCGCCTATTCCTTCTTCTTCGCTTTCCAGAGCATTAGAACGGCTGAAAATACCTCTTGCTTTATTCGACCCCCGATTCCGCCAAACAATGCGGGTGAATTTTCCGAAAACACTTACCTCATCATTGGAAAGCTCGTTTGAAGAATTTCAGCGCATCACCTCCCTCTCTCGCGCGCTTTTTATTTTTGTTGTTGTTGAAAATATACAGTGCGGTTTAACGTGATATGATGAATTGGCATGCAGGAAGGTCCAAGGTCTGCTATGAAATAACCTTGTTTCCATGATGTCCAACAAAAGCTGGAACTTTTGATCTCATTGTTTGAATTTTTTTTTTTTTTTTTTTTGGTCGTCATTTCCGCGGCAAGGGTCAGCATTCCAGATATTTTGAGCTTGCTATTCGTCGTCACGTGGTGGTTCTCGTGCATCAGCCGAGTCGGAATTCCTTCAGTTGTGGTCGTCCTCTCGCATTGGGTTTGCGGACGTGAAACTTGTCCAATATCTGAGGGTCATCTTCACACTTGCGTCTTCCAGCCTGAAACGTGATACGGAATGAGTAAACGTACACATGGACAAGGAAAAACATGAAAAATTGACAAGTTGTTTCTAGCTGTTGCTTGTGCATAGCCAAATTTCAAGGGACCAGCAAAGAATTTGACTGAAGGAGTTTTTAAATTATAGAGGTTTGAGCTACAGAACAAAGCTATTTTGTTCTTGGAAACATGCACAAATTGTAAATGGTGGTATTCTGGGGCTTAAATTGCTTCTTGAAGGAATTGAACTTGTAGCCGGGGGTTCATTTGTCCCATCAAGTCTTTTACTTCCTTTTGAAACAAATTTTGGTTTTTTCTTTCTTGTTTAGAGAAAAAAATAATAAACAAAAAATATGTACTTACAGAGGTTTGAGGGCCTTCATTTAGGGACATTTCTATGGGGATCTGAAAAAAAAATTGACTTGAGGGGGTTTTCAACTTGGGGAGGTTTGAGTTATCAAGGTTCACCTGCTGTACTGCATACTCAACAGTATATTGAAACGCAAATTTGAAGTGCCAGTTTGCTTGCTGCAGGGCTGAGAGAAAGAATTAGCATCCTCGAGTAATGTAGATAGCTACTGTATCAGTGTGATGAAGCATTCAACATCTCTTGTGTATAGGAAAATTAGGAGTGGATTGATGGCATCATTTCTTTTTCATGCAACTTGAGCTATATTCAGATTGAAATTATGTATTCTACTGTACATGCAGCTGATGAGCTGAACCTCTCAGAATTGAATTTAAAAGAACCAGCAAAAAATTAAACTAAGGGAGGTTTTACATGTTCGAATATACAGTAGTATCCTATCATACTTTGAGTTGGGAAACTGAGCATTTTTGTTGCAGAGATAGGTGAAAGAATAAATTACAAATGAGGATATTTTTAGGCCTCAACTTGCTTCTTACATGAGTTTACATATGAGCCTGCAGAACTTGAACGCTAAATTATCATTAGCATCCACCGCAATCTGGATCTGTGACGGTAATTTACTAGTACAGCTGTTGGTCTGCATTGTATTTCGTTTTCCCCGGTTCTACCAGTGAGAAGGCTCCAGATGTGAATAATGTTCTTTTCTGTACATTGGTTATCACTCCAGCACTGATGTAACAGTAGGTTTGGTAACTGTAGTGAAAATTTTGGTTTTGCTGAATTAGGAAAGCGCTCTGATTGGACACGTCTGATGATGCTGGTGACCAGCAACACCAGGAAGCAGATTTCTCTCAATTGGGGTTTTCTTGAGGTACTGCATGTTGATAGTTGATGAGCACGAAACTTTTAAAATTTTGAGCCAAAGTCTTGGAGTTGCGCCCTTCTACTACATAAACCCAGAAAATCTGCGCTTAATGTACAGTACCTCATTTCAGCAGAAAATCTTCAGCTGTGAAACAAACGTTGATGGCTGGGTGCAAAAAAGGTCATCACATTTTTTGAGGCTGAAATCCACTTGAAATTATTTTTGTCTTGTATATACTTTACTGTAAATGGAGATGTGGGGCATTTCTGCATCCATTGTCATGATGAAGATACTGTATATACAGTGAGACCCCCACATGCAGACACCTTGACATGAGGACAAATTGACATAGGGACACTTGTTTTCCTTAAAAAAAAATTAAGAAAATAGGCCCAACATGAGGACACTGACTCAACATCTCATAATAAAATGGCAAATAAGTTTCAAGCCAAATTAAAAGAAACAGATATTTCTAACCCTAAAATTGATGCAGGAAAAATTTCTTGGCATTTCTCTCACCAACTTACCATCCATTTAGCTAATTAAAAAATAAGCCTTAGCATAGAGGGACTTCCTTCTCTCTTTTTCACTTAGATTTTATTTTTTGCAGAGAAAGCCAACATTTATTTGTACTGTACAGCAAGGGTGTCAGTATTCAATTCCCCAAAATGTCCATATTGTGCTGAAATATATTGATAGAATCAGTTTCAATTGGGAATCAATTTCCATTTTCATGGAATTATGGTGAGTATTTTCTCCATAAAACACAAATTAAAAATTATACATTGTAAGTCTAAGGGAAAATGAGACTTGAATTAGGGGCACTCTTGATGCACCAATTATGTCTGCATCTTCCGGTCTCTCTGTACATGATGATGCTGTCATATGACAACAATAATTAACACTGGGATGGTGGAGGATTCTTTCCCTTAGTGGGGATGGAGTTGGATTATTTTTGTATACTACTGCATTTTCAGTTTGTTGAAGGTCAGGAAAACCCTTCCAGGTGGGCTGAGGCAAAGTTGGGATAAATTCAAAGAAATCCAGTAGCCCAACAGAATACATTTTCTGTGCACAATTTTCTTTTCCCAACTTTGCCTTAAACCCTTGGACAGCGGAGGGTTCATTTCCATTGTGTAGCAAAGTTGGAATATTCTGGGGGGGGGGGGCGGATCATTTTAGTTTCACCAAAGGGTACTGAAATGCTCCCAGGTTGATGAGGCCTAAGTCAGGAAAAATGTGGGAGACAAATTCCTCTTTTGTTTTCAGGAATCTTCCATGCTGATCCTGTGCCAGGAATGCAGGAAAAAATGCCACCCAGTGAGGAATTTTCTCACTTTTCATCCAAAATTTTCTTCTGGATTAGAAAACAATGTTGGACTTTTTCCCAACTTAGTCCTTTGTACAAAAGTTGCATTTTTTAAATTCCCAGTTTTCAGTGACACAAAATTTTGAAAATATATCCCAACTTTGCCTTACAAGGGTTAACCCCCTGTTGACCTTCTTTTCTCCACCTCTAAGAAGTGCAACAAAATTTCTCCAAAATAGTCCAACTTCACTGCCCATTATAAGGGTTAAACTGTTTGGTGTTTGCATCCTACTGTAAACAGTGCTTTGCTGACCTGTTTGTTGCCTGTCCATCTTGCTCCACTCGTCCGCAATATATACATATCGTCAGCTCATCATCATCGCTGTGGGCATGCATGCAGCTATATGTAGTAGTAGTACAGCATATCCCTGTTTGTATACAGAGTTGCATGTGCATGCAGGAGAATGATTGCTGCTGGTATAATTGGTGCTGGGTCCATCTGAGATGCCCGATCACAGAACGAGATGATGATATGATGATGACGCGTCTCGATATCCTCGTCTTCGTCGTCGGGACACGCAACAGCAGCAGGTATAATAATAACGACGCAGTTCATCGGCAGCTCTTTCATCGCGTCGGGTATCCTGTGACGTGTGCTGCTGGAACAGAAATCGGAATGATCAAGGTGAATGAGGATTATACTCTGCTGGAGATTCGATTGCATCAGCCAGTCAAGCCATCTATCAGCTGTATATATATATATATATATATATATATATGCAGCACGACGGTATATAGATAGATAGGGTCCCTGAATAAATAATTATATGCCAAGAACAGGATGACGATGAGGGCCGTAGTGCGATAGCATCACTTCCAATCTTCTTCCTTCTCATTCTTCTCGCGCCTCACCGATCGTCAGCAGCAGCATCCATCGGTTGGCCCCTGTCCATCATATGTATATATATACTGTATATATGTATACGGTATATGATATAGTGTGCCTATAGGACGATGATATGAGAGCTGTATATAGGTTGTGATGCTGCTTGCTGCCGCTGCTGCTGGCGGGACTGGTTATTCCAACGACGACGATCGAGATCGACATCAGATCCTCGTCGGCGATTACCTCGTGCGCTTTGAAACGCGATCTTGTTTTCACTCTCTCTCTCCCTCTCTCTTTCTTCATCCAATCTTCTATACTGCTTTGATTGTGCTGCAGAACCTGGATTGTGGTCGTGACTGATGAGACTGCATATGCGGGTGACTCACTGAAGTCACTGTCATCATCATCATCATCATCATCATATATACAGTACAGCCAAGTTGAACCCTCTCCAAGGCAAATTTTTTCAAGTCCCTGTCTGAACTGCCTTATGTACACACATTATACGCATCAAGAATTTCCCTAAATCAAAGTATTTTTTTCTCCAACCTCTGCATATGCTGTGAGTCGAATTTTCTGACAGCCTCTGGTGATTTTTTTGTTTTGTTATAGACATACTGTATATGAAGGGGAAAGGCAATAAAACAAATAAGGTCATGTGTCTTGAAAGGAAGTGGAAGACTAATTGAACAGATTAACATCTGCATCCAAGTTCAGCATGGGGAAAAATTTAAGTGAGAGGAGCAAGTTAAGGCCCAGAATACCCCATTTAAAATGTTCTGTAATTTTCTTTATATTTCCCTGCAGCATAAATGATTTACTCGTCCCCAACACAAAACCTTCCTAAATTGAAACTTGCCTCAATCAAAACCTCTTGAGTTTGGTTTTTTTGCGGGTTGCTTGAAATTCAACTTGGAGAGGTTCAACAGTATACAATATCCTGTATATAGAATCTTGAAAGGGTGGATCCTCATACTGAAGTTACTAACATCTGAGATAGACTGGATTAGAATTGCAGGTACAGTACATCACAATTCCAACACATGGAAATTTTGTCCTTCCCACACAATTCAATTGTCCAATTTTTTGGGGAGGTTGACTCACAATTTGGCCTCAACCCTGCAATTTGACCCACAGCAAGGGCCATAAACTTCAAAGATGACGTATAAAGCATTACGTTTGATGTTGCTTTGCAATTCAACTGCTTCACAATTTGACAATAGCCCAGGAAATGGTTGGGTTTTCATTGTGGGCCACCAGCACATGTACTCCACTTTCTGTGGGTTTTGTTATAATAACTTTCCCTGCTTATTCATCAAGTTTTCATTATGCATGAAAGGGAATTTTTGAGTGCAAATGCATCAGGTTTTCTGATTGCTGGCCTGTAAGTGACGGTGATTTTATTTTCAGTATATTTATGCTGTTCAGTCATTCCAGAATCCAGTCAGTTCATCATGTATATATATATATATATATATATATATATATATATATATTTACACAGTGATGCTGATGATCATTGGTGTTGTGCTGGGCGGAAAACGGATGGATTGTGTCCGAATGCGAGGCGTCGACGTGTTTTACGGGCTTTCGTCCGTTTGGGGCAGTTATTTCGGACCTGCATGGATTTATAGTCGTGCTGTCATTCGGGAGATTGAGCCAAGATTTCAACCAGTCACGTCGTCGCCGTCCTGCTGCTGCATGCATGTGACGACATATATATATATACATACAGTATATATTTATACACTGCATATACCCCGAGCCACGTTCGAGAGGAAAAGTGAATGCATATAAAACACGCCGCTTGCGACGACTTGCCGCGCTACTACTGCTGCCATATGATGATGCTGATGGCGTTTCACAAAGTATACGGTAGGAAAATCATTATTTCCACGTATATCCACGATATTTTTGTTAGCCAAGTGTTGAGCAAAAAAAAAAAGGGTAGCAACGTTACAGCATACCATACTTGTCGTTGGTTGTGTATGCAGTGGTAACGTTATGTGCTCCAGATGCACATATTCGAGTATGAATGAAAGTTTCCCATGTCATCCTAAGGATCGACCTTTGCTGGGCAGCAGTAAAGTAAACTTTCTTTGATCCAGTGAGCTAGCAGTGCGCAGATATACGCTAAAAGCTTGTTACAATAACATACTTTTAAGAAACTCAGAAAGTTTTATATACTGAATGATTTGTTTTACTATGATTTCAAAATTGATGACAGGAGATAGGTTTTCAACCAGACTATAATCCACTATATATAGGTCCTGCCATATACAGTGAGTCCCCCACATGCAGACACCTCAACCTGCAGACAATTCGACATAGGGACACTTTTTTTCCCAGAAAAAAATAAATAAATAAGGCCCAATAACATGAGGACACTGACTCAACATAGGGGCATTTTGCAGTAAAATTGCAAATACATTTCAGGCCAAATTAAAAAAGCAGACCCTAAAATTGATGTAAGAAAAGTTCTTGGGCATTTCTCTCACCAAATTAGCATCCATTCAGCTAATTTAAAAAAATTACCTCTAGCGTAGAGGTACTTATACTTTTTTCATTTGAACATTATTTATGCAGATGCCAAAATTTCAGTGTACAGTACAGAGATACACTATTCAATGCTCCAGATGTTCTTATTGAGTTGAAAATTTATTCACTACTTCAAATTCAAGTAGAAAAATTTTATTTCATGGAATTCTGAAGAATATTTCTTCCACAAAACACGAATTTAAATCATATAATGTAAGTCTATGGGAAAACAAGATTTGATCAACTTAGGGACATTTTGACTTGGGGACACTCTTGATGCACCAATTACATCCACATCTTTGGGTCTCACTTTACCTCACATTCTCAGATTTTTTTAACAATTGTTTGAGAACCAGAGTGATTATGAAAAATGAGCTTGAATCAGATATTGCATCAGTTGCACCAATCTACTCATTCTGGAAGGATGGTTGGAACCACAGCATGGAAGCAGCATGTTTGTCATATTGATTACAGCTTCCATCCATTATTATGCTATAAGATCCAGCAGTCAGTCACATTGGGATCAGACATTTCAGACTGTGACTCCCTCATAGGAAATTTCCACCTAGGGGATATTTTGACCATTCCTTGAAAAAGAGTGCCATACTGTAACTGGACAGTTTGTTACATGAGACATGTTGGGGATTTCTTTAACCACAGAGCTTTTATGATTTGAACACCACAATCAGCATATAGGACTGGCTGGGAGTCTCTTCATATAGAGGCTCCAAGAAATTGATAAGTATTCCTGTCTGGGAAGAATCAACAACTCAGCATCTTCTTACAAAGAAATACACACACACACACAATATTTCACTCAATTTCTCAGAGAATTGCCTCAATAGTTAGTAATGGAAGCTGAGAATAGGAATGAGATTTTCAGCGCAAATTTTCAAAGCTTGCACAGATTTCTTTGGTGTGGAAAAATATGACTAGTTTTTGGGTAAGTAGACTTTAATTTCTTGTTTCTGATTGGGTAAAAAGGGCAAAATCAAAGGTAATGATGCACATGGTGAAACAATAAGTTTTCAAGTATTTTCAATTACAAATTCTTTGGTGTAAGCTCTTGAAGCAAAGCACCAGTTCTTTGGATAAAGGGTGGTTCATTAATATAATATTTCATTGCAATTCCCAACAACATTTTTTAAAATTCACTCCATGGTAGGCTTTCTGTCTGGACTTTGGATGCAGTGTGTTATATGCAGAATATACTGAAATTGTTTAGTAATTGTATTTTGTTGCAACCATATTCTTATGTGTAATATGCATGTAATATGTTCATTTGTCTGACAAAAGACTTGACATGAATGAGCAGGAGAAGATGCCTGAATTTTCTCTCTCATTTTTCCTCTGCAGTCAGGAGAATAAGAAGCAATAATGACTTGGAACTATAGCACAACTGATGAATTCAAGGATTCCATGAGCAGCATTCGCGCAATATACAGAGCAGTATTCCCTATATACAGCGTATGCATTTGGAACCTGATTCACAGAAGAGATACAAATGTTTCGGAAGGAATAAATCAGTGTGATGGTTAATGAGTGGAGCGTGTCCATCAGCAGCAGGGTGGGTGGGCCATCTCGCGATCCCATAATAAAGGGAAGAGAGAGAGAGAGAGAGAGAGAGAGGGGGGGGGCGGGGGAAATGTGCGATAAGACGGTTATTTAGGTTCATCCCAAGCAGTTTCTTCAGCAGCTATATAGAATTTTAGAGGTTTTTAAGACGAGTCGGAAAGTATAAGGTTTTTTCGACCGTAAGCCCAAGACGCGCCCCTATTACTCAACCGAACACGGGCCCCAAAACATGCACCGATAACCCATGCAGCATTGCATGAGAGAGAAAACCCGACCCATCTTATCTAATCCTGGAATCGGGCATGTTTGACCCGGGCCCGAGGATAGGGGATCGACCGTCGTCGTCGTCGTCGTCGTAGTGGTATTACCCATCTCACGTCTGCACACTCACACAGCACAGCACAGCAGTCGTTTCCGCCTTATAATACGAGTTTAAACAAACGTCTACTACAGCATTGTACAGGATACATAATGTACGTAAGTGCAGCTGATGAAGCATTTGCTGTTTTCTCAATCACCTGCTCGCCGCGGATTCTCTTTGCTGTGGGGTTACCCATTCTATCTTGTCCAAACTTGACGTAATATACTGTAGCTACAGATATATTTATATATTTACGTGCATTGTACAGTATACAGTACTGTGTTTGTAAGGTATATTTACCAAGTGTTGTCCAAGCCATGGTCCCAGCAGGACCAGCACCAGTTCTCAGAAGTTTTTGCCAATCCATGGAAGATTTTCAACATAATTAATTTGAAAGAAATAGCAATGAAGTCTGTTATCTTTATCTATAGTTTCATGAAAGCAATGGCAGTAGTTGAAATTCTTTGATGCAAAATAAAAGGTGGCATATCTCTCAATACCACTTGAGACTAATTTTCACCTGCTGAAATGAATTATTTGTCATTCTGAGAAACCTCTCTTCAAGCCCACCATTCTTTCAGCTACAGCTACTTCATTGGTGCTTAACTTTATTTTTAACCCTTGGACAGGAAAGGGTTTCTTTCCACCTGGGGCAAAATTGGGATTTTCTGGGGTGGTCCTGCGTTTCATTTTTCTTGAAGGCCACAAAAGCCAAGCCACGTTGTCCAGGGCAGAGTTGGACTTTCTCCCACAAAAAAGGTGCTGCTAATATTTCCCAAAGTTGGACTTTTTCTGATAATCTTCTTCTTCCTCTAAATAAGAATCCTCCATCTGGTGCCCAAAATGTAAGGGTTGCAAATCTGAGAAGAATGCAACTAATCCAGAGAGGGACTAAAAAAAAAAGGCTCAGCCTTGGTGATGAATTTTTTGAATATTCGGGCAGAGTTTTTCTGTGGATATTAAAAAATGCTTCAGAGTTTTCCTGAAATTTGCCCAGGGTGAATTGTTACTCTTTTTTAAAAACTCTGTTCTCACAGACTCAAAAATTTGCAGAAAAAGTCCAACTTTGCTGCCCAAGGGTTAAATATTCACTGTCATGTCTTTCAAGAAGACATTTTTTGAATCTGTAAAACTTTTAAATAACTTTCGTAGTCTGCACAACATCTTTCGGGAATTTTCCAGTCCAAAAAAATGTATGATTGGAATTTGCAGGTCCACAAAAAAATTTACATAAATTTGCCAGTCTGCAGGCAAAAAAAAAAAGGTTGAGGAAGTCTGGTATATACTACTTCTTTGCAAGTCAAGTATTTTCCTCTTTGTTGATTTGTTCAGTTATTCCTGGTGTAGCAGTAGGATCAATCATGTCCTTGCCTTAATGTATTACCAAATATGAAACCCATTTTTTTCATCTGCTTGGGACACAACCTGAACCTCCATGCATGACATAACGTCTATGGATTTCTTGGCCTGCCAATCATGACAACTTATTACATGAATGAATAGCACTGCTCTATGCTGCCTTTCTCATGTACTGTACTCCTAAAGGTCCTGGTACCTAGCAAAATGTAACATCCCACAATTTGATGGTCAACTTTGCTGGGACATTGGCTTGCAATCAAACCTCTGCATTACAGTTTGACCTGTGGAGAGACTCTAAGTATCAAACTTGATGCAGAAAACGTTGAATTTGATATTGTCTCACAATGTGACTGGTATTCACAATTTGTCCCTATTATACCTGCAATTGGATTAGGGTATTAAATTGCAGGGTACCACATTACTATTATTCATTAATCATTCCCAGCATGCTGGCTTTACTTTAAAAAACTGTATAGAAGTACAATAGTAAGTTGTGCAATGGGAATTCTCATCAGTCTGATGCTGCTGGTGGTCCTATACTGCACATACCTGCTGTACAGTACAGCATATGTACAAATTATTGCTCCAGAAATGGGGTCCACTAATGAAATAAATAAAGTGCTCCCATCAATAATGTGCTGATCATGACCTCCATTAGCACCAACAGCAGCAAAGCGAAGTGAACAGGGAAATGAGTGTTATTCCATGAAAAAATGCAGTCATAGCGCCCCCGCGTATCATGCGTGGAATTGATTCATTCTGCAAGAAACTGGTCGCGGTCTGATATACTGTATATATTCGGGTGTGGCCTATTTTCCGGAACTTGCAGCAGTGCAGTGAGTCCGTTGTTGAATGCTCCAAATTTATCTAGAACGGTTCCGTCTTTTCACCTCGGGATAATGAGCATATGTTACAGTGTGCATGTAAAACAAAATCTTGGACCTATATGCATGATTATATGCAGCAGAGTGCTGATGGTTGATTCATATTGATCGGGAACCAGCAGTCCTTCAGTCCAGTCTGGGCAAAATTCCAGGAATGCACATATTTCTGGTTTATTTGAGTCAGGAGGCATGTCCATAGATACTTAGCATTCAGATTGAGTGATGAAAGTAAACAGAACAAAATGCTGGAGATAATGCTGTTGCTGATGGCATTGCTCATGCCTTCTGTGCAGATGTATGAATATCCCTGGAAGAAACCAGGCCTTGCATGCTGTTTTTGAAGAGAGAAATGCATAAGTGGAAATGAAGCCCTGCTCATGGGAAAATGAACCAAACATGCAGGTTTTCATTTGTTGCAAACAAAATACTGTATATACTCAAGTACCACATGCCCTCAAGTAAGGCGCGCACAGGGGTTTTTCAGTGGAGCAAAAATCTTATCCCCAAGTAAGACTAGCACCCAAATTTTTAGTGAATCAAAAAACCATAAAATTTCAAAAAAAAACAAAAAATTTGACTTTAGGCATGAATTGAACAAATATCTAATCACTTTTCAACTTTTCCAGTACCAAAATGTTTTCTTCTTATATTTGTTCCAAATTTCTTCATTATAATTAAGTATAATGCAAACATAACTTTGTAAAACTTCTTGAAGATTTTGTACCCACTTATGACATGCACCCCTTTTTTCTTCTGAAATTTGCAAAAAAAGGTGCGCATGGTACTCAAGTAAATATGGTAATCATTATTAAAATTTGGAAATCTCAGAAAATTTGGAAAAATCATGCTCAAAATGACATGCCTATTTCAATTTTTAACATTGCCAAGAAATGTTCATCATCCTATGACATGAGTGGAGAACTGCACAAAAAACTGAAATGTTATTTAAACTTATCATCATGCCAAAAATTGGGTTTCTTGTGAAAAAATCTGAAAAAATTCCCTGGACCTTAGATCTCCACGGGCTAAATCATAAAATTGTATTTGCAGTAGTACTCGCTGAATAAATACCCAAGGCTATGTTCATGTAGGACAAGCCTTGTACTTCAAAATAATTATTATTGACGCATATTTCAAAATCTAAATTTTCCACATGCATTTACTGATGTACTGTATGGCGAACAAAAACTCATTTTGAGATTGAAGATGAGGATTGCCGAAAATGGATCGAAAATATTTTCTGTAAGTCACGTTTTTTTCATTTCGAGGAGCGGGAAAGCATTTGATCATCAAAATCTCATCCCGACCCTTTTTGAACGGATTGAATTCTTTCAACCCACGGAATTTCGAAACTTCCACAGCAACTCTTTCCCTGCTTGAACAAAAAGGCATTTCTGCTTTCCACTGTTGTATAAATGAATGATGAGTGACACAACTTGACAAGCAAAATTATCAATGAAAACAAGCAAAGCATCTAATGCACAGTCCAGTTACACAATGCTGAAAAAAAAATCAAAATTGAGTACAGTGAGACCCCCAGATGCAGACGTAATTGGTGCATAGTTAAAATCAAGTCAAGTCTAGTTTTCCCATGAACTTACATTATATAATTTTTAATTGGTGTTTTGTGGAAGAAATATTCT